>JANSWA010000081.1:30000-35000 GCA_028015225.1 Carex myosuroides | reverse complement strand
TTTGAAAAAATGTGAAATTTGAAAAAATTTGAAACTTGAAAAAAATTCAAATTTGAAAAAAAATTCAAATTTGAAAAAAAATTGAAATTTGAAAAAATTTTGAAGTTAAAATCGGTGGATCCGGGCAACTTGCGGTGAAAACGGGTGAAATCACATAAAAAAGCGGTGGAACACCAATTTTATGACATGGGGGATTTTCAGGGGGTGGTAACCCTGGGCATGGCTAGAGCCAAAAAATGCATATTCCCTACTAGGGGGGCAAGATTTTCAAAAGGGGTGCCCCCTCGTGTACACGCCGGTGGTGTACATGCCCCCGTCGGTGCTGTCCGTCGGTGCTGCTGGCGCTCTGCGTCGGTGCTGCTGGCGCCCAGCGTCGGTGTTCGCATGTACATCCCCAAGGGTGTACATGCCCCCGTCGGTGCTTCTGTCGGTGACGCTGGCGCCCAGCGTCGGTGCTGCGGGCGCCCAGCGTCGGTGCTGCGGGCGCCCAGCGTCGGTGCTGCGGGCGCCCAGCGTCGGTGCTGCGGGCGCCCAGCGTCGGTGCTGCGGGCGCCCAGCGTCGGTGCTGCGGGTGATTCGAAAAAAATTTGAAATTCGAAAAAAATTTGAAATTTGAAAAAATTTGAAATTTGAAAAAAATTTGAAATTTGAAAAAAAATTTGAATTTTGAAAAAAATTTGAAATTTGAAAAAAATTTGAATTTTGAAAAAAATTTGAATTTTGAAAAAAATTTGAAATTTGAAAAAAATTTGAATTTTGAAAAAAATTTGAACGTAAAATCGGTGGATCGGGGCAACTTGCGTTGAAAACGGGTGAAATCACGTAAAAAAGCGGCGGAACACCAATTTTTTGACATGGGGGATTTTCAGGGGGTGGTAACCCTGGGCATGGCTAGAGCCAAAAAATGCATATTCCCTATTAGGGGGGCAAGATTTTCAAAAGGGGTGCCCCCTCATGTACACGCCGGTGGTGTACATGCCCCCGTCGGTGCTGTCCGTCGGTGCTGCTGGCGCTCTGCGTCGGTGCTGCTGGCGTCCAGCGTCGGTGTTCCCATGTACATGCCCAAGGGTGTACATGCCCCGTCGGTGTTCCCATGTACATGCCCAAGGGTGTACATGCCCCGTCGGTGCCTTACGTCGGTGCCCCGTCGGTGCCTTACGTCGGTGCCCCGTCGGTGCCCCGTCGGTGCCCCGTCGGTGCCCCGTCGGTGCGGCGGGCGCTTTGCGTCGGAGCCTTGAAAAAAAATTGAAAAGGGGGTGGCCACCATGTACATGCCCAAGGGTGTACAAGCCCCCGTCGGTGCCTTTCGTCGGGGTATATGCCCCCGTCGGTGCTGTCCGTCGGTGCTGCTGGCGCTCTGCGTCGGTGCTGCTGGCGCCCAGCGTCGGTGTTCCCATGTACATGCCCAAGGGTGTACCTGCCCCCGTCGGTTCTGCTGGCGCCCAGCGTCGGTGCTTCCGTCGGTGCAGCTGGCGCCCAGCGTCGGTGCTTCCGTCGGTGCAGCTGGCGCCCAGCGTCGGTGCTTCCGTCGGTGCTGCTGGCGCCCAGCGTCGGTGCTGCGGGCGATTTGCAAAAATTTGAATTTTGAAAAAAAATTTGAACGTAAAATCGGTGGATCGGGGCAACTTGCGTTGAAAACGGGTGAAATCACGTAAAAAAGCGGCGGAACACCAATTTTTTGACATGGGGGATTTTCAGGGGGTGGTAACCCTGGGCATGGCTAGAGCCAAAAAATGCATATTCCCTATTAGGGGGGCAAGATTTTCAAAAGGGGTGCCCCCTCATGTACACGCCGGTGGTGTACATGCCCCCGTCGGTGCTGTCCGTCGGTGCTGCTGGCGCTCTGCGTCGGTGCTGCTGGCGTCCAGCGTCGGTGTTCCCATGTACATGCCCAAGGGTGTACATGCCCCGTCGGTGTTCCCATGTACATGCCCAAGGGTGTACATGCCCCGTCGGTGCCTTACGTCGGTGCCCCGTCGGTGCCTTACGTCGGTGCACCGTCGGTGCACCGTCGGTGCCCCGTCGGTGCCCCGTCGGTGCCCCGTCGGTGCGGCGGGCGCTTTGCGTCGGAGCCTTGAAAAAAAATTGAAAAGGGGGTGGCCACCATGTACATGCCCAAGGGTGTACAAGCCCCCGTCGGTGCCTTTCGTCGGGGTATATGCCCCCGTCGGTGCTGTCCGTCGGTGCTGCTGGCGCTCTGCGTCGGTGCTGCTGGCGCCCAGCGTCGGTGTTCCCATGTACATGCCCAAGGGTGTACATGCCCCCGTCGGTTCTGCTGGCGCCCAGCGTCGGTGCTTCCGTCGGTGCAGCTGGCGCCCAGCGTCGGTGCTTCCGTCGGTGCAGCTGGCGCCCAGCGTCGGTGCTTCCGTCGGTGCTGCTGGCGCCCAGCGTCGGTGCTGCGGGCGATTTGCAAAAATTTGAATTTTGAAAAAAATTTGAACGTAAAATCGGTGGATCGGGGCAACTTGCGTTGAAAACGGGTGAAATCACGTAAAAAAGCGGCGGAACACCAATTTTTTGACATGGGGGATTTTCAGGGGGTGGTAACCCTGGGCATGGCTAGAGCCAAAAAATGCATATTCCCTATTAGGGGGGCAAGATTTTCAAAAGGGGTGCCCCCTCATGTACACGCCGGTGGTGTACATGCCCCCGTCGGTGCTGTCCGTCGGTGCTGCTGGCGCTCTGCGTCGGTGCTGCTGGCGCCCAGCGTCGGTGTTCCCATGTACATGCCCAAGGGTGTACATGCCCCGTCGGTGCCGCTGGCGCTCAGCGTCGGTGCTGCGTCGGTGCGCTGGCGCTCAGCGTCGGGGCGCTGGCGCTCAGCGTCGGTGCCTTCCGTCGGTTGCCCCCCATGTACATGCCCCCGTCGGTGTTGCTGGCCCTCAGCGTCGGTGCTGCCATGTACATGCCCAAGCGGTGTGCGTCGGTGCCTTCCGTCGGTGTACATGCCCCCGTCGGTGCCTTCCGTCGGTGCTGCTGGCGCTCAGCGTCGGTGCTGCTGGCCCTCAGCGTCAGCGCATCCACGTAAAATGGGGGGGAACCTGGGGGATTTCCAGGGGGTGGTAACCCTGGGCGTGGCTGGAGGGTAAAAATGCATATTCCCTATTAGGGGTAGGAGAATTTTGGAAGGGGCGCCCCCCTCATGTACACGCCGGTGGTGTACATGGCCCGAATGTACATGCCAAGCGGTGTACATGGCCCGAAAAGCGGGGGCAAAGCACGGACCAAGCGGGGGAAAAACACAGACCAAGGCGGCTTAAAAACGACCCGAACAGACCCGAAATACGGACCAAGGCGGCTTAAAAATGACCCGAACAGACCCGAAACACGGACCAAGGCGGCTGAAAAACACGGATTGAGCGGGGGAAAAACATGGAACAAGCGGTGGGAAAAACACGGACCAAGCGGGGGAAAAACACGGACCAAGGCGGCCTAAAAATGACCCGAACAGACCCGAAACACGGACCGAGCGGCTGAAAAATGACCCGAACAGACCCGAAACACGGACCGAGCGGCTGAAAAATGACCCGAACAGACCCGAAACACGGACCAAGGCGGCTTAAAAATGACCCGAACAGACCCGAAACACGAAAAACACGGACCGAGCGGCTGAAAAATGACCAAGGCGGCTTAAAAATGACCCGAACAGACCCGAAACACGGACTGAGCGGCTGAAAAATGACCAAGGCGGCTTAAAAATGACCCGAACAGACCCGAAACACGGACCAAGGCGGCTGAAAAACACGGATTGAGCGGGGGAAAAACACGGAACAAGCGGAGGGAAAAACACGGACCAAGCGGGGGAGAAACACGGACCAAGGCGGCTTAAAAATGACCCGAACAGACCCGAAACACGAAAAAGACGGACCGAGCGGCTGAAAAATGACCAAGGCGGCTTAAAAATGACCCGAACAGACTCGAAACACGGACCGAGCGGCTGAAAAATGACCCGAACAGACCCCAAACACGGACCAAGGCGGCTTAAAAACACGTGTTTGAGCGGGGCGTCTAAGCGTGGAGACGCCCCGCGCAAAATAGGGTTGAGCGGGGCGTCTAAGCGTGGGACGCCCCGCAGAAACACGGTTGAGCGGGGCATCTAAGCGTGGAGACGCCCCGCACAACCGTGTTTGAGCGGGGCGTCTAAGCGTGGAGACGCCCCTGCAAAACACGCTAGCGGGGCGTCTAAGCGTGGAGACGCCCCGCGCAAAACGCGGTGAAACGCGGGGGAGCAGGGCGTCTAAGCGTGGAGACGCCCCTGCAAAACACGCTAGCGGGGCGTCTAAGCGTGGAGACGCCCCGCGCAAAACGCGGTGAAACGCGGTGGAGCGGGGCGTCTAAGCGTGGAGACGCCCCGCGCAAAATAGGGTTGAGCGGGGCGTCTAAGCGTGGGACGCCCCGCAGAAACAAGGTTGAGCGGGGCGGCTAAGCGTGGAGACGCCCCGCACAACCGTGTTTGAGCGGGGCGTCTAAGCGTGGAGACGCCCCTGCAAAACACGCTAGCGGGGCGTCTAAGCGTGGAGACGCCCCGCGCAAAACGCGGTGAAACGCGGTGGAGCGGGGCGTCTAAGCGTGGAGACGCCCCGCGCAAAATAGGGTTGAGCGGGGCGTCTAAGCGTGGGACGCCCCGCAGAAACAAGGTTGAGCGGGGCGGCTAAGCGTGGAGACGCCCCGCGCAAAATAGGGTTGGGCGGGGCGTCTAAGCGTGGGACGCCCCGCAGAAACAAGGTTGAGCGGGGCGGCTAAGCGTGGAGACGCCCCGCACAACCGTGTTTGAGCGGGGCGTCTAAGCGTGGAGACGCCCCTGCAAAACACGCTAGCGGGGCGTCTAAGCGTGGAGACGCCCCGCGCAAAACGCGGTGAAACGCGGTTGAGCGGGGCGTCGAAGCGGGGAGACGCCCCGCAGAAAGGGGATTGAGCGGGGCGTCTAGCGTGGAGACGCCCGGCAGAAAGGGGATTGAGCGGGGCGTCTAGCGTGGAGACGCCCGGCAGAAAGGGGATTG
>JANSWA010000081.1:17500-20000 GCA_028015225.1 Carex myosuroides | reverse complement strand
AAAAAATTTGAACGTAAAATCGGTGGATCGGGGCAACTTGCGTTGAAAACGGGTGAAATCACGTAAAAAAGCGGCGGAACACCAATTTTTTGACATGGGGGATTTTCAGGGGGTGGTAACCCTGGGCATGGCTAGAGCCAAAAAATGCATATTCCCTATTAGGGGGGCAAGATTTTCAAAAGGGGTGCCCCCTCATGTACACGCCGGTGGTGTACATGCCCCCGTCGGTGCTGTCCGTCAGTGCTGCTGGCGCTCTGCGTCGGTGCTGCTGGCGTCCAGCGTCGGTGTTCCCATGTACATGCCCAAGGGTGTACATGCCCCGTCGGTGTTCCCATGTACATGCCCAAGGGTGTACATGCCCCGTCGGTGCCTTACGTCGGTGCCCCGTCGGTGCCTTACGTCGGTGCCCCGTCGGTGCCCCGTCGGTGCCCCGTCGGTGCCCCGTCGGTGCCCCGTCGGTGCCCCGTCGGTGCGGCGGGCGCTTTGCGTCGGAGCCTTGAAAAAAAATTGAAAAGGGGGTGGCCACCATGTACATGCCCAAGGGTGTACAAGCCCCCGTCGGTGCCTTTCGTCGGGGTATATGCCCCCGTCGGTGCTGTCCGTCGGTGCTGCTGGCGCTCTGCGTCGGTGCTGCTGGCGCCCAGCGTCGGTGTTCCCATGTACATGCCCAAGGGTGTACATGCCCCCGTCGGTTCTGCTGGCGCCCAGCGTCGGTGCTTCCGTCGGTGCAGCTGGCGCCCAGCGTCGGTGCTTCCGTCGGTGCAGCTGGCGCCCAGCGTCGGTGCTTCCGTCGGTGCTGCTGGCGCCCAGCGTCGGTGCTGCGGGCGATTTGCAAAAATTTGAATTTTGAAAAAAATTTGAACGTAAAATCGGTGGATCGGGGCAACTTGCGTTGAAAACGGGTGAAATCACGTAAAAAAGCGGCGGAACACCAATTTTTTGACATGGGGGATTTTCAGGGGGTGGTAACCCTGGGCATGGCTAGAGCCAAAAAATGCATATTCCCTATTAGGGGGGCAAGATTTTCAAAAGGGGTGCCCCCTCATGTACACGCCGGTGGTGTACATGCCCCCGTCGGTGCTGTCCGTCGGTGCTGCTGGCGCTCTGCGTCGGTGCTGCTGGCGCCCAGCGTCGGTGTTCCCATGTACATGCCCAAGGGTGTACATGCCCCGTCGGTGCCGCTGGCGCTCAGCGTCGGTGCTGCGTCGGTGTACATGCCCCCGTCGGTGTTGCTGGCCCTCAGCGTCGGTGCTGCCATGTACATGCCCAAGCGGTGTGCGTCGGTGCCTTCCGTCGGTGTACATGCCCCCGTCGGTGCCTTCCGTCGGTGCTGCTGGCGCTCAGCGTCGGTGCTGCTGGCCCTCAGCGTCAGCGCATCCACGTAAAATGGGGGGGAACCTGGGGGATTTCCAGGGGGTGGTAACCCTGGGCGTGGCTGGAGGGTAAAAATGCATATTCCCTATTAGGGGTAGGAGAATTTTGGAAGGGGCGCCCCCCTCATGTACACGCCGGTGGTGTACATGGCCCGAATGTACATGCCAAGCGGTGTACATGGCCCGAAAAGCGGGGGCAAAGCACGGACCAAGCGGGGGAAAAACACAGACCAAGGCGGCTTAAAAACGACCCGAACAGACCCGAAATACGGACCAAGGCGGCTTAAAAATGACCCGAACAGACCCGAAACACGGACCAAGGCGGCTGAAAAACACGGATTGAGCGGGGGAAAAACATGGAACAAGCGGTGGGAAAAACACGGACCAAGCGGGGGAAAAACACGGACCAAGGCGGCCTAAAAATGACCCGAACAGACCCGAAACACGGACCGAGCGGCTGAAAAATGACCCGAACAGACCTGAAACACGGACCGAGCGGCTGAAAAATGACCCGAACAGACCCGAAACACGGACCAAGGCGGCTTAAAAATGACCCGAACAGACCCGAAACACGAAAAACACGGACCGAGCGGCTGAAAAATGACCAAGGCGGCTTAAAAATGACCCGAACAGACCCGAAACACGGACTGAGCGGCTGAAAAATGACCAAGGCGGCTTAAAAATGACCCGAACAGACCCGAAACACGGACCAAGGCGGCTGAAAAACACGGATTGAGCGGGGGAAAAACACGGAACAAGCGGAGGGAAAAACACGGACCAAGCGGGGGAGAAACACGGACCAAGGCGGCTTAAAAATGACCCGAACAGACCCGAAACACGAAAAAGACGGACCGAGCGGCTGAAAAATGACCAAGGCGGCTTAAAAATGACCCGAACAGACTCGAAACACGGACCGAGCGGCTGAAAAATGACCCGAACAGACCCCAAACACGGACCAAGGCGGCTTAAAAACACGTGTTTGAGCGGGGCGTCTAAGCGTGGAGACGCCCCGCGCAAAATAGGGTTGAGCGGGGCGTCTAAGCGTGGGACGCCCCGCAGAAACACGGTTGAGCGGGGCATCTAAGCGTGGAGACGCCCCGCACAACCGTGTTTGAGCGGGGCGTCTA
>JANSWA010000081.1:5000-7500 GCA_028015225.1 Carex myosuroides | reverse complement strand
GGTGCTGCTGGCGCCCAGCGTCGGTGTTCCCATGTACATGCCCAAGGGTGTACCTGCCCCCGTCGGTTCTGCTGGCGCCCAGCGTCGGTGCTTCCGTCGGTGCAGCTGGCGCCCAGCGTCGGTGCTTCCGTCGGTGCAGCTGGCGCCCAGCGTCGGTGCTTCCGTCGGTGCTGCTGGCGCCCAGCGTCGGTGCTGCGGGCGATTTGCAAAAATTTGAATTTTGAAAAAAAATTTGAACGTAAAATCGGTGGATCGGGGCAACTTGCGTTGAAAACGGGTGAAATCACGTAAAAAAGCGGCGGAACACCAATTTTTTGACATGGGGGATTTTCAGGGGGTGGTAACCCTGGGCATGGCTAGAGCCAAAAAATGCATATTCCCTATTAGGGGGGCAAGATTTTCAAAAGGGGTGCCCCCTCATGTACACGCCGGTGGTGTACATGCCCCCGTCGGTGCTGTCCGTCAGTGCTGCTGGCGCTCTGCGTCGGTGCTGCTGGCGTCCAGCGTCGGTGTTCCCATGTACATGCCCAAGGGTGTACATGCCCCGTCGGTGTTCCCATGTACATGCCCAAGGGTGTACATGCCCCGTCGGTGCCTTACGTCGGTGCCCCGTCGGTGCCTTACGTCGGTGCCCCGTCGGTGCCCCGTCGGTGCCCCGTCGGTGCCCCGTCGGTGCCCCGTCGGTGCCCCGTCGGTGCCCCGTCGGTGCGGCGGGCGCTTTGCGTCGGAGCCTTGAAAAAAAATTGAAAAGGGGGTGGCCACCATGTACATGCCCAAGGGTGTACAAGCCCCCGTCGGTGCCTTTCGTCGGGGTATATGCCCCCGTCGGTGCTGTCCGTCGGTGCTGCTGGCGCTCTGCGTCGGTGCTGCTGGCGCCCAGCGTCGGTGTTCCCATGTACATGCCCAAGGGTGTACATGCCCCCGTCGGTTCTGCTGGCGCCCAGCGTCGGTGCTTCCGTCGGTGCAGCTGGCGCCCAGCGTCGGTGCTTCCGTCGGTGCAGCTGGCGCCCAGCGTCGGTGCTTCCGTCGGTGCTGCTGGCGCCCAGCGTCGGTGCTGCGGGCGATTTGCAAAAATTTGAATTTTGAAAAAAATTTGAACGTAAAATCGGTGGATCGGGGCAACTTGCGTTGAAAACGGGTGAAATCACGTAAAAAAGCGGCGGAACACCAATTTTTTGACATGGGGGATTTTCAGGGGGTGGTAACCCTGGGCATGGCTAGAGCCAAAAAATGCATATTCCCTATTAGGGGGGCAAGATTTTCAAAAGGGGTGCCCCCTCATGTACACGCCGGTGGTGTACATGCCCCCGTCGGTGCTGTCCGTCGGTGCTGCTGGCGCTCTGCGTCGGTGCTGCTGGCGCCCAGCGTCGGTGTTCCCATGTACATGCCCAAGGGTGTACATGCCCCGTCGGTGCCGCTGGCGCTCAGCGTCGGTGCTGCGTCGGTGTACATGCCCCCGTCGGTGTTGCTGGCCCTCAGCGTCGGTGCTGCCATGTACATGCCCAAGCGGTGTGCGTCGGTGCCTTCCGTCGGTGTACATGCCCCCGTCGGTGCCTTCCGTTGGTGCTGCTGGCGCTCAGCGTCGGTGCTGCTGGCCCTCAGCGTCAGCGCATCCACGTAAAATGGGGGGGAACCTGGGGGATTTCCAGGGGGTGGTAACCCTGGGCGTGGCTGGAGGGTAAAAATGCATATTCCCTATTAGGGGTAGGAGAATTTTGGAAGGGGCGCCCCCCTCATGTACACGCCGGTGGTGTACATGGCCCGAATGTACATGCCAAGCGGTGTACATGGCCCGAAAAGCGGGGGCAAAGCACGGACCAAGCGGGGGAAAAACACAGACCAAGGCGGCTTAAAAACGACCCGAACAGACCCGAAATACGGACCAAGGCGGCTTAAAAATGACCCGAACAGACCCGAAACACGGACCAAGGCGGCTGAAAAACACGGATTGAGCGGGGGAAAAACATGGAACAAGCGGTGGGAAAAACACGGACCAAGCGGGGGAAAAACACGGACCAAGGCGGCCTAAAAATGACCCGAACAGACCCGAAACACGGACCGAGCGGCTGAAAAATGACCCGAACAGACCCGAAACACGGACCGAGCGGCTGAAAAATGACCCGAACAGACCCGAAACACGGACCAAGGCGGCTTAAAAATGACCCGAACAGACCCGAAACACGAAAAACACGGACCGAGCGGCTGAAAAATGACCAAGGCGGCTTAAAAATGACCCGAACAGACCCGAAACACGGACTGAGCGGCTGAAAAATGACCAAGGCGGCTTAAAAATGACCCGAACAGACCCGAAACACGGACCAAGGCGGCTGAAAAACACGGATTGAGCGGGGGAAAAACACGGAACAAGCGGAGGGAAAAACACGGACCAAGCGGGGGAGAAACACGGACCAAGGCGGCTTAAAAATGACCCGAACAGACCCGAAACACGAAAAAGACGGACCGAGCGGCTGAAAAATGACCAAGGCGGCTTAAAAATGAC
>JANSWA010000080.1:0-31176 GCA_028015225.1 Carex myosuroides | reverse complement strand
TATTGACTTAGTTCCTTCAAGGCAAGACGGATGAGATCGCCAACATTGTTTGCTTCATTGTCGTTTGCCTTTTGCTTGGCGGATAACACAGCCTGAAACGCATCGGACTTAGCGTAGCCAAGATTGACGAGCGCCGATACCGCATCATTATCGACATTGGGGGCAAGAGTCGCCTGCGCCGCGCCTTTTGCCGCAGGCATTTTGGCGGGCATTTGCAGGTCGATTTTACCTGCCTTATCTTTCAATTCAGTGACAATACGAACGGCGAGCTTTGGACCAACGCCATCCGCCTGCTGAATGGCGGCCTTATCACCGGATGCAATGGCAAAGCCTATGCGTTCTGTCGGTACCGCGCTTAAAATTGCCAAACCGACTTTCGCGCCAACGCCCTGCACGCTCGTCAACAATCTGAACCATTGCTGTTCGGCGGCATCTTTAAAGCCATATAGATTGAGTGCATCTTCGCGTACATGTGTATCGATAAGAAGCGAGCACGGATCGCCCGTTTGCCCACTCTGTGTCAAAGTGCGATTGGAACAATAAACCAGATAGCCCACACCCTGCACATCAAGCAGAATATAATTATCGCCAAAGCTATCTATTATTCCTGAAAGTTTGCCAATCATTTTGCATCCTTTATCGTCATTGCGAGGAGCGTAGCGACGCGGCAATCCATATTGTCGGACTTAATAGTAATATCGACTGGATTACTTCGCTGCGCTCGCAATGACGTTATTGTAAAGTTCATCGTACTCCTCCGGCCATAATGCCGCCCATACGGGCCTTTGATGCTGCATGATGGGAATGGCAAATCGCGATGGCGAGCGCATCGGCGGCGTCCGCCCCCATCTCGCCACATCCCGGCAACAACATTTTGACCATCATGCCAATCTGGTCTTTGGTTGCATGGCCATTGCCAACCACGGATTTTTTGACGAGGTTTGCAGGATATTCATGCACCATACGGTTTGATCTTGCGACGGAAAGCATGGCGGCCCCACGAGCGCAACCGAGCTTCAGTGCCGAGGCTGCATTGTTGTTCATAAAAGTTTCTTCGATGGCCGCTTCGTCCGGCGCGTAATTCTTCAAAATTTCGACAAGTCCATAATCCAGCTCGAACAGACGTTCCGCCAGAGACAGGCTGGATGTCGTTTTAACAACGCCGCATGCAACGAAGCTGAGGCGGTTGTCTACCGCCTCGATAATACCCCATCCCATACGCTGCAAACCTGGATCTATCCCGAGAACTCTCATGTTCCGAATCTTACACGGATAAGAACAAAAAGGAAACGCGTTTTTCCAAAGCTAAAGCCCGCCGCATCACTGCAACGGGCTTCATACTTGTGCTATTCAAGCTTAGCGGGCCAGTTTTGCTGATGCGGCTGGCGCTGTTGTTTGATGAGGCGTTACGAAGCTGGTCGTAATGTAAGTAGCCGCACTATAATTTTTTCCAGTTTCTGTAAGTACTGCCTGATTTTTCAGGCTGATTGAATTTATCACGATCAACAACTGTACCAGTGGCTGGGCCGCCGACGGCAAATTCCAGACCTGCGAATTCGATCTTGCTAGGGTTAGTTAAACCAGCAGCCATTTCGCTTTTGACGGCCTCAGGTAATGCAAGGTCCTTGATCCCGCTCCATGCAGCAGCAACTGCCTTACCGCTTTGCTCGATATCGGCAACAACATGCTTGCCGTTGCTATCAACGCCTAAAGTGATTTGCAGGCATTGCTTTACATCGTGACGAATATTCTCGTATTCGGTAAATGGCTTATCCTGAGCATCAATCCCAACGACAATAAAGCCGTGACGTTTAACTGTATTGGAAGCCTCTTGATTGGCGGCAGCCCCGAAACTTGTCAGTGTCATATCTCAAAATACCCCTTTATTGCATTATGAATAATATAATACGGGGTATTATGGCCGACATACAAACTCTCGAGCCAACCAATTGATTTAACTAAATAATAAACCAGGTGGAATATTAATCATGTATTAAGCCTTCAGTTTGGACATGACATCGTCGCTGATATCCATGTTCGTGAAAACTTCCTGCACGTCATCGTTTTCTTCAAGCATGTCGATCAGTTTCATCATGGCGCGGGCCGTGTCTTCATCGGTGACAGGCGCACTGACTTTGTCTTTCCATGTAAAGCCGGATTTTTTAGCTTCGCCGAATTTCTTCTCAAGCTCGCCGGTCACAGTACCTAGCGAGTTAACGGCACAGGTAATGAAATGGCCCTGTTCGTTGCTCTCAATATTGTCTGCCCCCGCTTCCAATCCAGCTTCAAACATTTCGTCTGCAGAGGCTTTGTCCGCCGGATAGACGATTTCGCCGACATGGTCGAACATGAAGGAGACGGAGTTTGTCTCCCCCATCGCGCCGCCGCATTTAGAGAAATAAGAACGCACCTCTGCAACAGTGCGTGTACGGTTATCGGTGAGCGCCTCAACAATCACGGCGATACCGTTCGGGCCATAGCCTTCGTAGCGGATATTGTCGAAGTTATCTGTGTTGCCCGCGCCAGCCGCCAAATCGATTGCACGTTTGATGCGGTCATTCGGCATATCGACGGCGCGGCCAGATGCGATAGCGGAACGAAGACGCGGGTTGGACGCTGGATCTGGTCCGCTCAATTTCGCCGCGACCGTAATTTCACGCGCGATCTTGGTGAAGATCTTAGCACGCTTGGCGTCCTGCGCGCCTTTGTGGTGCATAATGTTGCTAAACGCTGAATGTCCGGCCATGGCTCTACTCTCTATCCCATCTATGGTTTTAACTGTTATTTCCTGCCCATTCTCGGGCGGAAGGTCAAGCCCCTCTTCCATCAAAAAACCACCCGATTGCATCGCCCAAAGCCTTGCATACAGGCCTTTTTGGGCCAAAAGGGCTTCATGGTTGCCGACTTCGGCAATTTCCCCTTGGTTTAAGACAATGATGCGGTCCATACGGGAAATTGTTGAAAGGCGGTGCGCAATCGCTATCACGGTTTTGCCTGTCATCAGGTCATCGAGCGCGTCCTGAATGAGTCGTTCGGATTCTGAATCAAGGGCAGATGTTGCCTCATCCAGAATAAGGATCGGCGCGTCTTTCAAAATTGCGCGGGCGATGGCGATGCGTTGACGTTGTCCACCGGACAGACGAATGCCGCGCTCGCCCACCAAGGTATTATATCCCTCCGGCAGTCCGATGATGAAATCATGCGCGAACGCTTTCTTCGCGGCTTCAACAACCTCTTCATCGGTGGCATGGCGGCGGCCATAGCGAATATTTTCCATGAGGCTGCGATGGAACAAAGCCGTATCCTGTGGAATGACGGCGATATTATTGCGAAGAGAATCCTGCGTCGCATCGGCCACATTCGTACCGGCAATCGATATGCTTCCGTCCTGTAAATCGTAAAGACGCATGAGGAGCGCGACAAACGTGCTCTTCCCCGCACCGGATGGACCGACCAGCGCGATCTTCTCTCCGGCGCCGATATGAATGTTCAGATCTTTGAAGACATGATGGTTGGCAAAAAAGAAATCGACATCCTTGAAATGAATATCGGCCTGTGGCGCGACAAGAGC
Organism: Carex myosuroides; assembly: GCA_028015225.1. Lineage (NCBI taxonomy): Eukaryota > Viridiplantae > Streptophyta > Magnoliopsida > Poales > Cyperaceae > Carex > Carex myosuroides. The sequence continues at coordinate 27,605 of JANSWA010000080.1, read as the reverse complement.
CTTGGCATCCGGTTTGTCCGATACGCCATGCGGGGATGATGTAATGCGCAGGGCATCGGAAATATAACCGGCTTCGTTGACGAACTGAACGATACCGCCGCCGAGCATCCACGCCGTCCCCGCCATCATCATGGACATGGACGCCATGCTGGACGCCTCGCCCACCGTAATCAGGCCTTGCGACCATGCGTATACACAAAGCGAGGACATGCCACCTCCAAGAAGGACGAGGCACAAACGGCGATAATCTTCGATCTGCACCATCGTGCGGATGATTTTTGAATCGCGGCGCTTTTCTTCTTCCGATGCCTTGCCGTGCACTTCGCCTTCATAGCCAAGGCCGGAGAAGAATTTAACGGCGGGCATATTGGTCAGCATATCGACAACCACACCAGTCACATGCGCACGTTCATCGGAAAAAACGCAGCGCACGTCCGCGGATAGTTTTAAGGCGAATAAAGAGCGGCGCTGTAATACCGACCATAAACAAGAACAAACAGAATCCGAAGATTACATTCACGCTGAACATATAAATCATGTTCGTGACGAACTGGATCAGTGCGAAGAAAATCTGAAAACGGATAATGTCATGCAGACGGAGCGAGCTTTCAGCCACTTCCGATACTTTACGTGCAATCGCTCCGGCAAAATTGTCCTGAAAATAGGTGTGGCTGTGCCCCATCGTGTAACCAAGGAAATCAGACCTAATCGCCGCACGCAATTTTGGGCGCCAGTGAACGATAATATGCGCGGTCCAGATATGAGCGCTTTCACCGATCAGGAGAATAATGCAAAGAACAGCCAGCAATATTTGTGTGTGGTGTGGAATTCCCGCTGTTGGATCGGCCCCGGTAATACTATCGATCACTTTGCCGAAAATGATGAAGGCAATCGGATAACGGGTGAAGTGCAGAATGTCCTGAAGTGCGAACAGCCCCCACAGGCACGGGTTTTTACGCCAGATATATTTTAGATACTGCGTAAAGTTCTGCGGCAATTTTCCTGTATGTGTCGGAACATCGAACTTGAACATCGTAACCATGAATTACACCTTTGGAATGTGCGGCATCAAACGGGGGCCGACGCGCACAGGTTCCACCCGCACAGCAAGGCCTTTGGAATTGGTTTCAATATAGGTGCCACAAACGGTGGCCTCTCCATCAGCTGGAGTCATGCGCTCTGTCGGCGTTTGTTTCAGGAAATTGTGAACGGGGACTGCTTTCTTCACGCCTATAACGCTGTTGTAATCTCCGCACATGCCGGCATCCGATTGAAACGCCGTGCCACCATCCATGATCTGGCAATCAGCCGTTGGCAAATGCGTATGCGTGCCGATGACGGCGGTAACGCGGCCATCGAGATGATGGGCCATCGCCATTTTTTCGGATGTCGCCTCTCCATGAAAATCGACGAAGATGGCGTGCACCTGTACGCCAAGGCGTAAGGATTGCAAGACTTCATCCATCACGATGAACGGATTATCAATCGGGTCCATGAAGATACGGCCCATCGCGTTGATCACGGCAATTTTTTGCCCGTCATCCGTCTGGTGAATGTAAATGCCGTTGCCCATAGTACCTTTGGGGTAATTGATGGGGCGAAGAAGTTTCGGGTCACGGTCAAAGTAGGGAATGATTTCACGTTGCGCCCACGCATGGTTGCCCGTGGTAATCACATCCGCGCCGTATTGATACAAATCGGCGCAGATGTCTTTTGTAATGCCGAGGCCATTGGCGGAATTTTCACCGTTGATGATAACGACATCCGGTTTCAATTCCTCTTTCAACATCGGCAGATGGGTTTTTACGGCATCACGGCCAGAACGGCCCATGACATCGCCCAAAAATAAAATACGCATAAGTTCTTCAGTTTCTAACGGAACTCGAAAACACGTTCCGGTGTGATGGCCATATCGAGCCGTTGATCGTGCGGCTCTGTCGGTATCCGGTATATCACGGCCTGATTGGGATAGCCAACGCCGATCGCTAGAATATCCCGTTTCGCCCTTGCCGCCGCGAGGGTTGCATCGTAATGCCCCTGTCCGTAACCCATGCGATTGCCCTGCATATCGAACGCCAGAAGCGGCACGACGAATATATCGGGTTCCACCTGCTCGCCGCCTGCCGGAACGATCGTCTTAAACTCACCCTCGACCAGCTTGCTTTCATCACCATCCCACAAACGGAAGGTTAAAGCGCGCATGGAATAATCATCGGTTTTGGGCGGGGTGATAGGTAGGGCGACTTTGTGGCCCTTAGCAATTAAATCGAGGATCAGCGGGCCGGTGTTAATCTCGCTGCCCATCGGCCAATAGACGGAAATGATCTGTCCCGGTTCGGGAATAATCGTGTCATTGAACATCGCGGACAATCTTTCCCCGAAATCCAGATAATCGGGGGAGTTTTTAATGCCGTTGCGGTAGTCCCGCATAAGATCGCGTACTTCTTCCTTATTCATGGAAAAAGGGTAAGCGACTGAAACTGAAAAGGAAAGAGATAAAGGAGCCGCGAGAACCGTGTGTATAAACAGTATCCGCTCGTGGCCCTGGTAAACAGGTGGGCCCCGCGATAATTAGACCAAGATCTAATCAGAGACAGGTCCCTAAGCAAATAACTTATCGGCCCCTGGGATAACGATACATCACGAGTTCCGCAGCAGAATTCAAGTATAGCGCACAATGTAGAAAAAAGGCGAGGACTTTCAATCCCCGCCTCTTCAAACTTCAAGGAAACCTACATTTTCTGTAAGTGACCAGCGATGGAGTCAATCCGCGCCGCCAGAAGGTCGATGGCGGAAACAATGGCTTCCTCATCATCTTCGGTCATGTGGACGCCGCTGATCGGGGCTTGCGCCGCCGCCGTACGGACTGAATGCTGATGCAGGCCGGAGCGGGCTTCGGCGATTTCATCGGCCAGAATGATGCTGGTCAGGACCAAAAGATGGGATTCGTTGCTGGCGGCCCCTGCCCGTGCGATTTCTCGTAGGCGGGCATCGACATAAGATGCGAGTTCGCGAACCCGCTTTTCCTGACCATCGTCACAGGCTATGCCATAGTTACGGCCATTAATGGTGATGCTTATTTCTGCCATATCAACCACGTCCTTCTTTCAGGATTGTTTCGACTTGCTGGATCGCCGTATCGAGGCGTGCCGCCAGCTGGCGGACATTCAGGTTGTTAGGGGCGCCCGCCGGGCTTGCCGGCACAGGGGCGGCAGAAGCGGCAAACAGGTCATCCTGCGCTATATTACGGCCTTTAGCAGGCTTGGCTTTCTGTTTCGTTTCAAAGGAAACAACAGACGTTTCAAGGTGTTGTACGGCGTTGTTCAACTTCTGCAAGGATGCTTGTATAGCGGCGCTCACGGTGGTCCCCTTTTCGCTTGGTGCGAATAAAATTCTATAAGTTACGAAGATAGAACCATTTATCCGTTTCGCGCGCGACTGGTCAACCACTCGCCCAAGGTTTTCCCAAGCTTTTTACGATCTTTTATTGACCCCTGACCGCGCCTTCGGCATTGTACGGCCAAACATGACCTTTAGAGGATAAAAGACCCATGAGCCAAGCCGCAGCCGCCGCAAATTCCCCTGTTAACGATGAGCAAATGACCCATATGGCGAACGCCATCCGCGCCTTAGCGATGGATGCCGTTCAGCAGGCCAATTCCGGTCACCCCGGCGCGCCGATGGGCATGGCCGATATAGCGACGGTTCTTTATTCCAAATTCCTGAAATTCGACCCCAAAAAGCCGGACTGGGCGGACCGTGACCGCGTCATCCTGTCCAACGGCCATGGTTCCATGCTGCTTTATGCGCTGAACTACCTCACCGGTTACGACAAAATGACGATTGAAGAAATCCGTAACTTCCGTCAACTGCATGCCAAAACACCGGGCCATCCGGAAGTTGATATTCCATGCGGTATTGAAATGACAACCGGCCCGCTTGGTCAGGGCATTTCCACCGCCGTTGGTTTCGCGCTTGCCGAGGCAAACCTGCAAAGCAAATACGGCAAAGACCTAGTCGATCACTACACATACGTATTTACGGGCGATGGCTGTTTGATGGAGGGCGTAAGCCACGAAGCATCCTCCCTCGCCGGTCATCTCAGCCTTGGTAAACTGATCGTTCTTTATGATGATAACAATATCACAATCGATGGTTCGACCGATCTTTCTTTTACTGAGAATGTTGCCGAGCGTTACAAGGCCTATGGCTGGGATGTTCAAAAGGTCGATGGTCACAACCATGCCGAAATCGAAGCCGCGATTGCCAAGGCACAAAAGACAGACACGCCGTCCCTTATCTGCTGTAAAACAATTATCGGCTACGGATCTCCGAACAAATCCGGTAAGTCGTCTTCTCATGGTTCGCCACTCGGCCCTGATGAAATTGCCGCAACGCGCGAAGTCTTGAAATGGGTCAACCTCCCGTACGACATGCCAAAAGAAATTCTGGATCAATGGCGTCAGTTGGGCACCAAAGGTGCAACACTGTCCAAAGAATGGGAAAGGCCGCTTGAACGCATCCTCGCACAAGGACACGTTTACAAAAGCGATGAACAAGGATGTCTCCAAAGATATCGCTCCGATTATCGCCGACATCAAAAAGATCTTCGCGGAAACAAAACCGAAGATGGCGACACGTCAGACATCCGGCGAATGTTTAGAGAAACTGGTTCCGGCGCTGTCCCAAATGATGGGCGGCTCCGCTGACCTCACCGGTAGCAACAACACAAAAGTAAAAGCCTCCACATTCGTTTCCAAAGGCGATTATAAAGGCAACTACGTGAACTATGGCGTGCGCGAACACGCAATGGCAACGATCATGAATGGCCTTGCCCTTCATGGCGGTATCATTCCGTACGCAGGTACGTTCCTGCAATTTGCCGACTATTCCCGTCCGGCCATTCGTCTCGGAGCGCTGATGAAACAGCGTGTCATTCATGTCATGACGCACGACTCCATCGGGCTTGGTGAAGACGGCCCGACGCACCAGCCGGTTGAACATTATGCCGCGCTCCGCGCCATTCCGAACCTCTACTTCTTCCGTCCATGCGATGGCGTTGAAACTGCGGAGTGCTGGGAACTGGCCTTGAACAAAACGTCTTCTCCGTCTGTGCTTGCACTGTCCCGTCAAGGCATGAACACGGTACGCGGCGCAGACGCCGAAAATAAATCCGCCAAGGGCGCTTATATTTTGAAGGATTCTTCCGGCGCGCCGACGGTAACGATCTTCGCAAGCGGATCGGAAGTTGACCTCGCTCTCGCCGCTGCCGAAACAATCGGTGCTGGCGCACGCGTGGTTTCTGTTCCTTGTATAGATCTCTTCCTTGAACAAGATGAATCTTACATCGAAAGCCTCTGTGGCGGTTCGGACAAGAAAATCGCGGTGGAAGCCGGTATCCGCCAAGGTTGGGATGCGATCATCGGCCGTAAGGGTGTCTTTATCGGCATGAAATCATTCGGCGATAGCGCACCTGCCCCGGCCCTATACAAACATTTCGGCATTACGGCCGAAGCGATTGTTACCGCCGCAAAGTAATATCCAATCCTATTTATGATTTTAGAGCGGAACCCTTCCATGGGTTCCGTTCGTTGTTTTTGCATAGATTTTTATAAGGAATTTTTATGCCCGCATTTGAAATTCGCGAAGGCGGTCCTGAGAATCATCAGGATATACTTAGCCTTTATCGCTCTTTTCGCGGCGAAGACTGGATGTCGATTCGCCTTGAACCAAGCCTTGCCATGTTTCCTGCCGCAGTTATCTATGACGAAGACAGGCTAGTTGCCTTCGCCTACACATTTAGTTTTGCACCAGACTTTTATGAACTGGCCAATATTTATGTCGATCCCGACTATCAAAACCAGAATCTGGGTGAGCGCCTAATGGAAAGCATAGAGGCGCGGGCCAAAGCCAAAGGCATCAAGGGCTTCATATTGACCAATTCCTTCCTGAACGAAGCGGAACAAGCCAAGAAATCGCCAGAGAATTTTTATCTGCGCCTTGGCTATAAAGTCGTTGCTGACACTGGCCATACCAAGGTTTTCATTAAGCAATTCGATGATGTTCAAAAAAACGATAACCATTAAAGAAAATGGAACCAATTATTGATCGGTTCCATTGGTATTATATGAACGATGCGAAACTATCTTTATGACGGTTTCAATTCTTCAAACGGACCCCTTCATGTAACAATGAAGGGGTTCCTTTTTCCCTAGAAGGCAACGGGAAAGCTGTAATTGATGACCGCTTTCAACTGAACATCCTGCGCCCCGTCCGATACGCCGAACAAGGCACCCGTCTCGACAGCAAAGCTATGACCTAAGTCGCCATAGATCGCAGGACCAAACTGATGGGATTGTTCATCGTAATCCCCGTCAAAGTTGCCGAAATCGCTATACCATTCGAGGCCGCCTGCGAAATTTTCACTGAAGGAATAACTGGTACCCCATGCAAAGCCATACGTTGTATCCGTATCATCTGGTGCGTTGCTACCAACTTCACGTCCCACTATGGACGTTGGCAAGATGGGTAAAATTACCGGTCTCCTTGGCAAAAATAAACTTTCCTTCAATCGCATCCGCAGCATCGCTTTTTGTCGCAATCGCATAGGCGGCAGCGACCCCAAATCTGTAATGCCATAACCGGCATTACCCTCTTGCACCCAACCGCCATCAATGTCATCGCGGTCATCATAATCATAACCGCCCTTCCATTCGATATAGGCGGCCCCGCCTTCGGCATATGGGGCATCCACCGTTTTATTGGCGAAGGCCGGATTTTGAAGCAGCGTACACGACAAGGACAGGGCAACAATGCCCAAAGGTTTGAAGAACCTCATGACTATCTCCGTTTAAAAAATTTGAAGCAACCAAGGAAACTTATGAACGGAGAGAATCTCAACCGTCGACTTACAATAGCACATCTTTGATTTAAAAGGCCCTTCTGTATTATTGAAAATGAAACTTTGGTCGAAACAAGTTGCATCTGCACCCCGCCTTCTTTAAAAATCTGGGGCAAGTAAACCCAATCAAAAGGATAGAGGGAAATTCCCATGGCAGTAAAAGTCGCTATTAATGGTTTTGGCCGTATCGGCCGTCTGGTTGCCCGTGCGCTATATGAATCTGGACGCACAGATGTTGAGCTGGTTGCGATCAACGATCTCGCAACGCTCGAAGGCAACAAGGTTCTTTTGCAATATGACTCTGTCCATGGCCGCTTCCCGTTTCCGGTTGAAGTAAAAGATGAAAAAACACTCGTCATCAACGGCAAGAATGTCGTTGTGACACAGGAACGCGATCCGACAAAACTTCCTTGGGGTGAACTCGGAATCGATATCGTTCTGGAATGCACTGGCATTTTCACGAAACGCGATAAAGCCGCCATGCACCTTGAAGCCGGCGCGAAAAAAGTTCTGATCTCTGCTCCAGCAGAAGAAGAAGACCTGACAGTCGTTTATGGCGTTAATTCCGACAAGCTGAAAGCGGAACACACTGTTGTTTCCAATGCTTCCTGCACAACGAACTGTCTCGCCCCTGTTGCGAAAGTTCTGCATGAAGCCATCGGTATCGAAAGCGGATTCATGACGACGATCCACTCTTACACTGGTGACCAGAACACGGTTGATACGTTCCACAAGGACCTGCACCGCGCACGCGCAGCAGCCCTGAACATCATTCCGACTTCGACAGGCGCGGCCAAAGCCGTTGGTAAAGTCCTGCCGGAATTGAAAGGTAAACTGGATGGCGTATCGCTTCGCGTTCCAACACCAAACGTATCCGTTGTGGACCTGAAATTCATCGCATCCCGCGAAACATCGGTTGAAGAAGTGAACAACGCGATCAAGAAAGCCCTCGGCGATATGACGAATATCCTGAATGCCTACAGCGATCCTCTCGTGTCCACGGACTTCAACCATGATGCACACTCTTCCATCTTCTCCTATGAAGGTACGAAAGTGATAGACGGCAAACTGGTCCGCATCATGACATGGTATGACAACGAGTGGGGCTTCTCCAACCGTATGCTCGACACCGCTGCCAAAATGCACGCAGTCGGTTATGCAGCAGAAAGCAAAGCGGCTTAATTAAATCAAAATACATGTATCCCCCGCCCATGCGGGGGATCATTCTTTAAAAAAAGGAAAAATAAATGTCCAAGTTGAAACCCGGTGTTGTCTGGGGCGAAGATTACAAAACATTGCTGAAAGCCTGTAAAGAAGGCCAATATGCCCTTCCGGCCGTCAATGTGATCGGCACCAACAGCATCAATGCGGTTCTCGAATCCGCTGCCAAAAACAAATCCGATGTTGTTATCCAGCTGTCCAACGGCGGCGCTGAATTTTACGCCGGTAAAGGCTTCCCTGACAGCTTCCAGGCCAAAGTACTCGGCGCTGTGTCCGCGGCGATGCATGTTCACGCCATGGCCGAACATTATGGCGTTTGCGCGGTACTTCATACAGACCACGCGAACAAGAAGCTGATCCCTTGGGTCGATGCGATGATCGATTACGGCGAAGAGTTTTACAAGAAGCGCGGCTTCCCGCTTTTCTCCTCTCACATGGTTGATCTGTCGGAAGAACCGATCGAAGAAAATCTTGAAGAATGCGCTCGCATCTTGAAACGCATGGCACCGCTTGGCATGAGCATCGAGATCGAACTCGGTGTGACCGGCGGTGAAGAAGATGGCGTTGGTTCCGATGACATTGACAATGCCAAGCTGTACACACAGCCGGAAGATGTACTGCTGGCTTACAACTGCTGGCTTACGAAACACTGGCACCACTCGGTCATTTCTCCACAGCGGCATCCTTTAGGTAATGTATCACGGCGTTTACTCTCCGGGCAACGTCAAACTCCGCCCTGAAATCCTGAAAGCGTCACAGGAATTGGTCGCTGCGAAAAAAGGCCTCGGGCCATAACCCGCTTGATCTCGTGTTTCCATGGCGGTTCCGGTTCCGAAAAAGACAAGATCACGGAATCCCTCGGCTATGGCGTGTTCAAAATGAACATCGATACAGACACTCAATTTGCCTTTTGCTAATCCAATCGGCAATTACGTGGCGGCAAACGACCGTGCCTTCGCATACCAGATCGATCCGGAAGACGGCAAGCCATACAAAAAGCAGTACGATCCGCGTGTCTGGCTCCGTGAAGGTGAAAAAGGTTCTCGTCAAGCGGATGATGAGGCTTTTGCCGACCTCCGCTCCGCCGGTAAGTCCTTGGCACAATAATTAAACTGACATACAATTCCCCTCGGTTGAAACACTCTCCGAGGGGGAATTTTTATGGAACCATCAATAGTTTTTATCGTGCTGGCCGTGCTGGCCCTGATTATTGTTTTCAAGGGCGTAAAGGCCGTGCCACAGGGTATGGAATATACAGTCGAGCGTTTCGGGCGATACACACATACACTTCACCCCGGTTTGAATTTCATTATTCCAATCGTTGATGCCATCGGCGCAAAGATCAACATGATGGAAACCGTCCTTGATGTCCCGTCGCAGGAAGTGATCACCAAGGGATAACGCCCTCGTTCAGGTGGATGGTGTCATCTTCTATCAGGTTCTGGATTCCGCAAAGGCCGCGTATGAGGTCCGCAATCTTGAACTCGCCATCCTGAACCTCACCATGACAAACCTGCGTACTGTGATGGGTTCCATGGATCTGGATGAACTGCTATCGAGAGCGTGATCAGATCAACGTCAAACTTCTGAGCATTGTCGACGATGCCACCGCGCCATGGGGAAATCAAGGTGACGCGTATCGAGATTAAGGATATTTCTCCGCCGCGCGACCTCGTTGACTCCATGGCCCGTCAGATGAAAGCGGAACGTGACAAAGCGCGCGACAGTGCTTGAGGCACAAGGTTCCCGTGAGGCCGCAATCCTGCGCGCCGAAGGGGAAAAGCAGGCGGCGGTGTTAGAAGCTGAAGGTCGCAAGGAAGCAGCCTTCCGCGACGCCGAAGCCCGTGAGCGTGCAGCCGAAGCCGAAGCCAACGCAACCACCATGGTATCGAATGCCATTCAGGGCGGTAACGTACAGGCGATCAACTACTTCGTTGCGCAAAAATATGTTGAGGCCTTGAAAGAGTTTTGCCCACTCCCCGAACCAGAAAACGATCTTCATGCCTATTGAAACAACAGGCGTCATGGGGTCGATCGCGGGGATCACCGACCTTGTCCAGGACGTCGTCAGAAAGAAAGGATAATGCATCATGGAACAGACATTGATTAGAATCCTTCCCTTACTGGTACTGGATTGCGTTTGGCGCAGCCTTGATCATTTTTGAAATCTTTCCTGCCGAGCACATTGCTCCTCTGGCCGGGTATTGCGGCCCTGCTGGTTGGTTTTTGTCAGCTTGGTCTTTCCGACAATGCCAGAGGCACTTCTCCTTCTTGTTTGGGGTGTCACATCGCTCGTCCTTGTTCTCGTCTGGCTCGCGTTATCGCAAGAAAAACCCAAAGGCTACGAACAACAGCACGATCAACCGCCGCGGCGAGCAGATCGGTTGGCTCGTCACTTCACTTTGCTGAAAGGACGTGGTCAACGGCACTGGTGAATTGCATATCGACGATACGCGCTGGAAAATCGTGTCATCGCATGACCTTCCATCCGGCACGAAGGTGAAGGTGGTGGCCGTTGAGGGCACGTCGCTGCGGGTTGAAGAATACATCTCCTAAACCCCCATGAACGCCCGATTGAAACATCTTTTGACAATCCTCCTGCTGGTCCTGATCGCAGGGGGATTTTTCGTATGTTGAACGAACTGGTGCACCAGCACCTATAGCATCTATAGAAATTTCCGATCGAGCCATCATACATATTCTTGATGGTGATAATCGTGGCGGCGGGCATAGCATATGGCACAGGAATGCCGTGCAAATCGGAATTCCCGAAAGATTGGGACGATGCGGAAATTATAGACCGTGTTCAATCCATCGCGGCCAATGACAACATTGATTGGGAAGAAACAGGGGAATGGGTATTTCACGGGCGAGCAAACAATCGGATGGTGTGAGAATGCGTGTGGTTTTAAACCGGGATAGAAGCGATGTTGTGACCGCCTATCCAACCAATGTCACACGTAATCCCTGCCCTGCGAAAAAGCCGGCCAACGACAACTAACGGCATTGATACAGGGCAACGGCCGTTGTTCCAGCATCGATCATACCAATCTGCCGCGCGGGCGGCTTCACTCAGGTCGATGATGCTGCTTTTAAAGCCCCCGCGATCATTAACGCGAACAAGCACGCTTTTATAATTGCGAAGATTGGTGACTTTTAAAAGCGTGCCAAACGGCAGGTTTTTATGCGCCGCCGAAAATTTGGTTGAATCGAACACTTCTTCGCTTTTGGTCAGCGCGCCATGAAATCCAGGGCCATACCACGTGGCAACACCGCGCTGCACTTCTTCAGGGGCATGCATATTCCGCCCGTGCTGGCAAGGGACATGAAAAGAATGGTTGTTAGAACACAACATAAAAAGGCGCATGGAAAACCATACGCCTTCTTTTTTCTCGAATCAAATCTTTACAGGACGCAGTACTCCGCGGGAGCAGTACCGGCATTTCTGAAGCCAAGCCGTGTTGCGGCTTCCTTGCTTACATCAATATCCCGATCACCATGAAATGGGCCTCGATCATTGATTGTAACAATTACGCTTCTTCCGTTATTGAGGTTGGTTACTTCTACTTGAGTGCCGAATGGCAATTCCCTATGCGCTGCCGTCATTGCATTTTCATTAAATATTTCGCCGCTGGCTGTACGCTTACCGTTAAAACCCGGACCCATACCATGACGATTCCGTTTCGTAACAAGCCGCCAATGTTGTGGCGACCATTCCGCCACTCAGACCAACGGCCACAGTGAATGCCCGACCCAAATTTAAAGCCTGTTTATTGATCATTTGTAACCCTCCTTACATAGTGAACGCGTCCACCTCGAACGCAGGAGGGTTTGTGCGGTTCCATTGCGGCGCACAAATGAATCAAATCAGGTCATTTCTAGGCGAATTAAGGCGAAATGGGGCGATGGCCCTTATGGTTTTCCAGCCCAGAGCACCTCGTCGATTGTCGGCGCCCCCGTGGCCCAGCATGATCAGGCGATCGATGCCGAGGGCAATGCCGCCACTGGGCGGCATGCCATGTTTCAAGGGCCGCGATGAAATCTTCATCCAAGGGATAACGGCTCACCATATAGACGCTCTTTGATATCCATTTCGATATGGTATCGCCTGCGTTGTTCCGCGGCGTCTGTAAGCTCGGTGAACGCATTGGCGAGTTCAAGGCCACAGACATAAAGCTCGAACCTTTCTGCAAAATCTTGGATCGTCTTTTTTGGGTGCAGGACAGCGAGGCCATAGCAATTGGATAATCGCAAATAAAAGCCGGGCGTTCGAAACCGAGGAATGGTTCGATCTTTGAATCCATCACGCGGAAAAACAAATCAATCCCACTGGTCATCTTCTGCAACACGTATCCCGATGCCGCGTATTTTTTCGCGGAAGCCATCTGTATCCCTCTAGGTAGTCAGCAAGATCGAATTCCGGCGTATTTGACGAAGGCCTCTCGCACCGTGATTTCGTTCAAACTCCTGAAACGGGTCGCATTCATGGCCTTTAAACTTGAAATGGGCTAACATCTGCCCGTTTTGCGGGATGCGCGTAACAATCCAACGCAATCTTCCATAATTTGGTTGTAATCCGCCCCTGTGCGGTACCATTCGATCATGGTGAATTCGGGGGGAATGACGCATCGAATCCTCCCCGTTCCGGAACACGTGGCAAATCTGGTAAATCTTGCTAAGTCCCGCAACCATAAGCTTTTTCATGGCGAATTCGGGGCTGGTATGAAGATAAAGACGGCGGGCAATCTCCCCATCAACACCCCTTAAATCCGTGCCAAACGCCCTTATATGAGCGTCTATGACGGGACAGGTTTGCAGGATCGGGGTTTCGACCTCTAGAAACGCCTGATCGTCAAAAAAACGGCGAATTTCCTTAATAATGGCGGCTCTCGCCTCTAAAAAGGGGGCGCCTTTGTACTAAACTTCTCCGGATGCCACCACATTTGCTTGCAATTCCCTTCCAAATCCCATAGAACAGGCCTCGAAATTTACTAGAAGGACCAAAGAAATGAAAGCCGATATCCATCCGGATTACCATGACATTACGATCGTTCTGACGGACGGCACGGAATACACATCCCGCTCATGCCTCGGCAAACCGGGTGAAGTCCTGCGTCTCGACGTTGATCCACTGTCCCACCCAGCTTGGCAGGGCGGTACACAGAAAGTTATCGAGAAGCAACAGCTCAAGAAATTCGAAAACAAGTACGGCTCGTTCTTGTCTTCCACTTCATCCAAAGATGAAGGAAAAGCGAACTAATACGCTTTTCACACAAATTTTAAAAAGGCCGCTTTTTCACAGCGGCCTTTTTCTTATTCCTCGAAACGAATACGCCTATACCCCTGCACTGTCTTTAAAACGGCCGAAACGACATTCCCTCTTGGTTGCGATTCCTTATCGCTATCAACCTCTATATTGCTTTCGAATTTTCGGTTCATCGCTTTGATATTTGTCCTGAATGGCGATTGCTGGATAAACCTGATAGGTGCAAAGCCCCCGTGCGAGCGCTGACCGTTCATGCGAAAATAAATACGCATCAACATGGTCGTATAGTGGGCTGTTCCAGTTTCGAACAAATAGCGCGCTGTTTCACGGCTCATAACATAGGCACCTGCACACCAACTGGTACTATGAAGTCTTGCCACGTTGCGTCCATGCGCATGCCGCGCTGCATCGAGCAATAAACGATTGGTGGATGTTTCAAGACGGACTATCTCCGCATCATCGGGTATCCATTCTTCATCCGTTTGTAAACCGTTCGAGAACGCCGGATAAATGCACATCGTCCTCAAGGATAAGGCCATAAGGATCTTCGCCCTTCGCAATCATCCCCCATGCTTTGGCATGAGAGAAAAAACATGCGGCCTCTGAATGTTTCCCACCGAACTGTAAATTCATCGGCACGCGGGGGCACGAAGATATTCCATCATATCCGGCGTCATGTCTTCTGCCCGGATTGCTTCAACCCGTTCATAAGTAATACCAAGCGCCTCCAGCCTGTTTTGTCATGAACCGGAGACGGTCTTGATCCTTCTCCAGATTGATGACGTATGGCTTTCATGGATTACGCCGCCAGATGTTTCAGGGCTGTGTGAAGCTTTTCAAGCGTCGCAAGGGCTTGCTCTTTACGCCCTTTGAATTCAGCCACAATTTCTTCCGGCGCGTTGCTGACAAAATTGTTCGTTTCCGAGCTTCTGGTCGATACCCTTGATATCGCTTTGCAGCTTTTCAATTTGTGCTTTTGCAGACGTTCACGCTCCTTGCCAAGATCAATGATGTCGGCCACAGGCATAATAAGCGTCGTTTCATCCACGATGCACTGAATGGGAACCTGCTGGCGCCACGACATTCGTCACGGCGATCGATTGCAAACGCGCCATCTGTATTCAAAATGGCATCGTATGTTTCAAGACGGGATTTTGTTTCAGCGCTCGCGTCCTTGATCAGCAAAATCGATCTTGGCACCGGCGGGAACAATTCATGTCCGCGCGGACGGACCGTATTTCCGTGATATAGCGTGTCAGCCAGCCAATCTCATCGACTGCATCGCCGGAAACCAGACCTCGCAGGATAGGACCGGCCATTGGCTGACCAGAAGAAGGTCGCCCTTCTTTGCGTGGCGCAATCTTGGCATACAGTTCTTCGGTAATGTACGGCATGAAGGCGTTGAGAAGGCGCAGGATCTGCTCCAAAACCCATCCCCGTGGTACCACGAATTTCCGCCTTCTCAGCATCGCTGCCGGATGCCAGAAGCGGTTTTGTGAATTCCAGATACCAGTCGCAGAACGTGCCCCAAACGTATTGATAAACTGCCGAAGATGCTTCGTTGAACTTATAAGTTTCAAGAGATTCTTCTATCTTTTGCGTGACCTCAACTGTCTGCGCGATGATCCATTTGTTGACGGTATTCTGCACCGTTGTGGGATCAAAACCGTCTTTGGGAAGCGCATCGTTCATTTCACAATAACGCGTGGCGTTCCACAGCTTTGGTTGTAAAATTGCGGTATCCTTCAACGCGGTCTTCAGACATGCGGATATCGCGGCCCATGGCGGCGGACGCGCTCATGGTAAAACGAAGGGCATCGGCACCGAATTTGTCGATCAACGTCAGCGGATCGATAACATTGCCTTTCGACTTGGACATTTTTTGTCCTTTGGAATCGAGGACGAGCGCATGTAGATAAACTTCATGGAACGGCACTTCGCCCATGAAATGTATCCCCATCATCATCATCCGGATAACCCAGAAGAAAATAATGTCGAAGCCGGTGATCAGAACATCACCCGGATAATATTTTTTAAGCTCCGGTGTGTTTTCCGGCCATCCGAGTGTAGAGAACGGCCATAGGGCGGAAGAGAACCATGTATCGAGAACATCTTCATCGCGTGTTAGCTTTTTATCGCCAGCCTGTTTTTGCGCTTCCTCTACGGATTCTGCGACATAGATATTGCCGTCTTCGTCATACCACGCAGGAATCTGATGTCCCCACCAAAGCTGGCGGGAAACGCACCACGGTTGAAGGTTCTCGATCCAGTCGAGCGATATCTTCTTCCAGTTTTCCGGGTGAAGGCGTGTCTTACCATCGATAAGCGCTTTGGCAACAGGCTGTGCCATCGTCTTTGCATCGACATACCACTGGTCGGTCAGGAATGGTTCGATGACCACGCCGGAACGGTCGCCATGCGGCACGGTATGTGTGATGGCATCGACCTTTTCAATGACTTCGAGCTCTTCAAGCTCGGCCAGAATCTTCTTACGGGCGGCAAAACGCTCGAGGCCCTGATACTCCTCCGGCACCGGCTCTTCTTTAATCAGGTGTGCATTGATGTCAAAAATATTGATCATCGGCAAATTGTGACGCTTGCCGACTTCAAAATCGTTGAAATCATGTGCCGGTGTAATCTTCACCGCACCGGACCCATGTTCCGGATCCGCGTAATCATCCGCAATGATTGGAATGGAACGGCCAGCAATCGGCACGACGGCATACTTGCCGATGAGGTCCTGATAACGCTCGTCATTCGGATTGACCGCAATCGCCGTATCGCCGAGAAGCGTTTCAGGGCGTGTCGTTGCAACCGTAATCGTGCGGGCCTGATCGCCCTCCACAGCATACTGAATATGCCACAGGCTGCCTTTCATTTCCTTCTGATCAACTTCCAGATCGGAAATGGCCGAGTGGAATTTCGGGTCCCCAATTCACAAGGCGTTTGTCGCGGTATAGCAATCCATCCTTGTGAAGCTTGACGAAAACTTTCACGACAGCCTTCGAAAGGTTTCCATCCATCGTGAACGCCTCGCGGCTCCAGTCAGGCGTTGTGCCAAGACGGCGCAATTGCGATGTGATGGTGCCGCCCGAATAGGCCTTCCATTCCCAAACACGTTTCAGGAATGCTTCACGTCCCATGTCGCGGCGCTTAACGCCCTCTTGGTCCAGTTGACGCTCGACAACCATTTGTGTGGCAATACCGGCATGGTCTGTGCCTGGCATCCAGAGTGCGTCACGACCGTTCATGCGATAATAACGCGTCAGGATATCCTGCAGCGTCATGTTGAGCGCATGCCCCATGTGCAGGCTGCCTGTCACATTCGGCGGCGGCATCATAACGGTAAAAGGGGTTGTGTTGCTATCCGGACGGGCAGCAAACACGCCAAGCGATTCCCAAAGCTTGTAATGATTGGTTTCGATTTCGGCCGGATTGAATTTTTGTTCGAGCATTGTCTACCTTCTAAAAAAGATTATCCCGGCCTTGTGCCGGGATTGTCACGCCTATTCACATAGGTCAATGAAATCAGAAGAGTAATTTACTCGTCCAGCACTTGGCGGGCAAGCTTTTCCAGCTCTTTTTGGACGATCCGTTCCACCATTGGCGGCAGATTCTTGTCCATCCATTCCCGGAGCATCGGGTTTAGGATTTCGCGGACGATATCTTCCAGCGTCACACTGCCTGCCGTATGCACGGAACGGCTAATAGGCATATTGCCTGCCAATTTGGCCATGCTGGCGATTGTGGCATTGCGCGTGGTATCGCTTAAAATGGACTCATCAGCGGAAGCTTGCGGCATGGCGGGTTCTTCCTCTGCAAAGATATCATCTATTGAAGGCTCTTCTTCTTCGTCCTCCTCGTGATCTTGCATAATGATGTCAATTGGGTCCGGTTCCGGTGCAGGCGCCGGGGGTGTTTCCGGCACAATGGCCTCTGCTTCCGTCAATTCGAGAATATCATCCTCTTTAACGGGCGTTGGCGTCGGTTTTGGCTCAGGCTTTGGCGCGGGAGCAGGCTCTTCCGCTTTGGCAGCAGATTTTTCAGGCTCCGGCGCAGGCGCCGCGGCAGCCTCATTGCCCGAATCCTTATCGTCATCGTCGGATATAATCTGCCGGATAGAGGCAAGTATTTCCTCGATTGACGGCTCCTGCTCTGGTGTTTTATCGGCCATGGAAGATATCGGGCAAGGGTTTAAGAATAAATAACTGAATCAGTTTCCATTATCGGAATGCGCTTGTCAAAGCCCTATTCCGTTCTTTCCTCATATTTATCAGCGCTATGGCGAAAATGTCTAAAAGACGAATTCTGCTTTGGGTTCGAAATCCGGCAGGTATGGGACGGCGGCATCGAACAGAACGCGCTCGCTCAGCACGCCGGACGCACTCTTTTTGATGAGAATGGCGCGGCCAATTTTGTCATTCCGGCCTTTAACGACGGCAACAAGACGTCCTTCCGGTGAAAGCTGGTCAATCCAAACGGATGGAATGGATGAGACGCTCCCATTCACAACGATCAGGCTATATGGCCCGTGCGTGGCGCAACCTTCGGCCAATGGGCCCATGTGCGGGACGATTTGGCCGAGCCCCCATGGCGCCCCCATTGTTTTTTCGGCATGACCGAGAAAAACATCATTCTCATCCATAGCAACCACGCGTGACACGATGGAGCCGAGAATCGCCTGTCGTGTAACCCGTCCCACAACCGATATCGAGCACAGAATCAGAGGCAACGGGCAACGCAGCCTGAAGCAGACGAGCATGCGTCACGGCTCTACCAGATAACGGCCGGGCGCAATTCCCATGTCTTCATCTGTATAGGCAACGCCCATGCGGTCCGTTGGCACGAATTGTTCGCGCGGAACGGTGCGGAAGGCATCGAGAATAGCATCGCTCGTAACACCCATAGTATGGATCTGGCTATCGACCATGTGAGTGCGGGCTGCGGCGTAGTTTGTCATGACGGGATTTAATCCTTGGAAATCAAAGCTGGAATGGTTTTTACAAAATGATGACGACCTTTTCCAGTGGCAACTTAAGATATTTAATAAAAGCCAACAAAATTATTTTGACATAAGATTTTGTTGCCTATAACCATAACGCATGAAAAGTTTTAAAAAAGAATTTCTTGCCAATGCATTGTTTACCACTGTCGTACTCGGCAACATGTATCTCTATGACAACAATATGCACCCTCTCCAAGCTCAGATACGGCCTGTCGTCAGAACAATCGGCAATGCTATAAAGCCTGCCATATTTTCCCTAGATTATGTATTTCAAGATGTGAGACGTGAACGTGGGCCAGCGCATTGGGTGCAAGAACCAATACGCGATGGGATGGAACACAGCCATTCCACCCCCAAACCAAAAAAATTCCGCACCCGCTTTTTCCGCTCAGGGTTAAATTTAACGCTTTCCCGTTGACAGGCTGGGCTCTCCTCCTCTATTCATCATCACCTTGGATGGCGCGATGGCAGATTGGTTATGCAACGGTTTGCAACACCGTGTAGGCCGGTTCGATTCCGGCTCGTGCCTCCAAAAATTATTTGAATTTTGGTTTGACAAAGGCGGCAAACGCCATTAGTCATTCCGCCCAGTGTTCCTTGATAGCTCAGCGGTAGAGCAGTTGACTGTTAATCAATTGGTCGCAGGTTCGATCCCTGCTCAAGGAGCCACTTTTCTCTCTCCAAAATCACCCTATAATTTTTGCATGTCAAAATTATCCGAAAACGGCCTCATTGCGGCATCCGACCTTTATTACCTTCTATCGGGAAATGAAAAGATCAAGATTCTAGACGCCAGCTATGGCGGAGCAATGTCTCCGGAGCAGGCCTTTTTTGGCCGGCGGATAGACGGTGCTCAGTTCTTCGACATATCGATGTTGTGGCAGATCAGGCCGCCGCCCTGCCCCATACCGTACCAAGTGCCGAATATTTCGCGGATTGCGTAAGCGCCATGGGCATTTCCAACGACGACCATGTGGTGATTTACGATCAGAGCGGTGCCTATATGGCTTCATCCCGCGCATGGTGGCTTTTCCGCTTGTTTGGTCACGAAAAGGTCTATGTGCTGGAAGGCGGCATGATTGCATGGGTCGAAGGCGGTTATCCTACCGTTTCAGGACCCGAAGATGCACCAACGCCCGGAAACTTCACCCCTGCCTTTCGGCCGGAACTTCTGGTGACCCGTGAAGACCTTCTCAAAAACCTCGAAAACCCTGAATTTACGGTTGTGGATGCCCGTCCCGCCGGACGTTTCCATGGCCAGATGCCGGAACCGCGACCCAGTATGCGTGCCGGTCACATACCGGCGAGCGTTAATTTCCCCTTCGGTGTCACCCTAAAAGGACCGCTTGACCCGTTTTTCAGGGATGATGAAACATTGAACGCTATGTTCGACCAGAACGGCATTTCACGGGAAACGAAAACGGCAATCACATGCGGCAGTGGCGTAACCGCCTGCACCGTGGCATTGGCCCTTTTTAAAGCGCGCGGTGCCGAATCGGCAATTTATGACGGATCATGGACCGAATGGGGCGATGAATCGTCCGGCACGCCCATTGAAGTTTCCGCATAGCTGACTTCTCTTTTAAGTATATCTCGGCATGATAAAAGTATTCACAACTACTTTTATTCATACCCTTGTGGAAAACTTTGTCTTTTCCCAAGATAAGGTATTCATTATCAAAATCGAATGTTTTTTATAAGTAATCAAGAATAGAACTCTTCTTAAACAATAAGAATTTTAATTTAGACCAAAGAATATGTGCTTTTCTTTTCTTTTTTATTACTAACATTTAAGTATTCTATTATAAGTATATATATTTATTTGATTTTTGTCGTTTTTCTCTTGCCAATAGAGGCAAAGTAGTCTAATAAAATACTTACACACCCTCTATTACCGCCGTTTGTCGGGGAGCTTCGGTTCTCCGGACCTTTTTTTGCACACATGATTAATAAGCTAGTTAAGCGGGCCTTTGTCGCACTCCGCCGCCGGAATAGCTGACATACCCAGAATTTTGTATCGCATAGCCAGCCGGACCACCCGCTCCACCGCTAACTCCAGGTGAACCCGCAGAGCCCCAGCTGCCGCCCATGCCACCAGCACCCCCCCGCACCAGCCGTACCGCCGCCGCCCGCAGATCCACCTGCACCCGGCATGTTTGCCCCATCACTGCCCTGACCGCGTCCACCCATTACCGCCCGCGCCACCGTTCGTTCCGGTCGTCGTCGTGTATGTTCTAGAGGACAGTATAAAGCTCGTAATTAAACCACCGCCCATGCCACGGTGAGTATAGTTGCACTGTTTCAATATGGGTGCCGCGGTGATAGGTATAAGGTCCGGAATAGACGGGCGTCGCACCGGCAGTATGATGAAGACGGATAGTATAATTCGTCCCATCTGCCCCCCAGAAGATTTCTGTATGCTGACCATCATCGGCGTATAATTTTGCAAAGGAATATACACGTCGCGAATAGCCCGGAGCTTCCGTTGCCGTATAGGTGTTACTGCCAATTTGCTCCGTCGGCCGCCTCTTCCACCCGCGCCGCCACCGCCGCGAATAGCGCCATTATTAATGAGGGTGATACTGCCCTGCCCCGCCATGAAGGCTGCCCCCCCCTGACCGCCATTGGGCACGCCGCCCGCGCCTTGGATCTCCACATTGTTCGTGATGTAGAGAGTACCGCCGCGCCCCGTGCCGGAACGCAAAGCTGGGGTAGCCGGACTGATCGAACCAATTATGGTGCCGGATGAAATGATCACACGTTTGGGGCGGCTGGACGCCCAACGCCCATGTGCGACAAATTCTGAAATTAAAGAAATGTCTACCTGGTTCAAATTGCCGGACAAAGTGACTGGAAAAGCGCATCACCGGAAAGGGATGCATTGAGGCCGGATGTTCCGCCATAATGCTGATGGCACCGGAGACTGATAAATTTCCAGACAAAGAGGCCGTGGCTGCCGATCTTGCTCGCACTGTAACTGTGCATGTCTGACTCAACCCTAAAGACGCGGCGGCACAGGTATTCGCCGTCATTTCAAAATTTGTGACGTTGCTAAGCGAGGGTGCATAGAGCGTGACGACATCCTCACCTGTATTGGTCACAGTGAATGTTGTTGTTGGGCTGTAAGCTATTCCACTCTCCCCATCCACTAGCATACCTGAGGCCGATGTGGGACTAATGGTCAGATTGGCGGGCGTGCGTGCCCTTGTTGTGATTGTCCATGTCTTTTTGACCCCGCTGATTGAGACTGAAAAAGTCAAAGTTTGCTCAGGCTGTGCAGACGAGCTGGCGCGCAAAGCCACAAAATCACCGGAAACAATCTCCGCCGGCATCGCACTCTCAATACCGTTGATCAGGACAGTCGCCGCACCTTCTACATTGATGGTTTTTTTGTTTAGGAAGCCGCTAAATGTAATTGGGTTCGATGTATATACCGTGCTGAGTGTCGCATTCGGAACAGGGACGAAGTTCGTGTCCGCCTGCGCCGATGTGCCGACCTCTGTCCAGCCGGTATCCATACAAACCTGTACGATGCCGAGCTCAATACGCATCAAGCCTATGGTTTGGGCGGTGCAGGCCATCGTTCGGCATTGACCCAAGCTTGGCCTGCGCCATACGTGGCAGCAAAAAGGCAGCATAAGGGACCTCTCGCACGATATCGTCGCTGCCCGCAGCCTTATTTACGACCGGCGTTGTCTCCGCCACATAATCCAGACAAGACGTCTGAAAAATTTTATCAGGCCCCGCGCTGATGACCGCAATTGTCGTGGCCGTAGCAATATTCGCCCCTGATAACCGATTGGCAGAAGGCCCGCCGCATCCTGCAACCTTCAATGCGCTTCCATGGTCCCATGCGCAATAACCGTATGGATTCTTCCAGGGATCCAGTTTCGTGGCCCCGATCTCATCGGGCAATATGCCGCCGCCGGTGGGCGCAAAGACACCGGGGGGAGCCGTCTTGAAAGGAACAGGCTCGATCATTCCGTCTATATCGCAATCGGCAGGCGATAAAGCCAAAGAATGTTCAGAAAGAAGCGCCGTCGTCGCGATCATGTCGTTCTTAACGACCGTATTCTGCGTGACATTGTGCATGCCGCTTACAGGACCCTTGATGATATTCATCCCGACAACGCCAAGGGTGCCCACAAGCCCTACAGCAGCAAAAACAAGGCAAGCAGAATGTTCCCGGATTGGGAACGCGCTCCCAATAGGAAAATGCTCCCCTTTTGATGGAGAGGTTTTGGCCGGATCATTCGCTTAAGCACGCACCCTCCGTGTACTATAGGCGACAAATTTGATGAATCGAACGCATTCGATTAATCTACATTAGTTAATTTTTAAGTAAAAACCATTAATTTAGGATGAAAATGGCGCGCCCGACAGGAATCGAACCTGTAACCCCCTGCTTAGAAGGCAGGTGCTCTATCCGATTGAGCTACGGGCGCACACAAGGTGAGAATAGGGAAAATCCCCTATTTCTTATTTTGTAGCACTATCTTCCGGCGGAATGTAGCGGAAATTGTCGACGTAATTACGCGGACGGACGATTCTGGTATGTTCGGCATCCACCGTGTAATCCCCACCCTTTTTCTTCGGCATAGGCCACGGCGGCCTCTGCGCTGGCAAATTTCAGGCGGACCTGATTGTCCGTGTCGCCTGACGCCGTCCAGCCCATGAGGGATTCGGGGCCGCGGGCCGTCGATAATTCATATTCCAGAACCCACAACTTGGTCTTTCCAAGGGCGGATTGCATGGTATTACGGATGGTTTGAATATTCTGACTTTCATGGATTGGGATTATAACCAGAACAAATGCGCTTTCTACTGAAATCTTTTTAAAATCCCTTGATCCGCAAAAAAGCTTATGCAATAAGGATGTCGTTCGGGGCGTAGCGCAGCCTGGTAGCGCAATCTGGTTTGGGACCAGAGGGCCGGAGGTTCGAATCCTCTCGCCCCGACCATTTAAAAATCTCAGGCACCTATCTCCATGAATTTCCGTCAGTCCAAATATCTATCAGCCGCGATCATAGCGCTGATGATGATGGCATTCATGATTAAAGCCGCCATTCCCGCCGGTTTCATGCCTTCATCCAAAGACGGTTTCACAAAATTGGTGATCTGTAGCGGCATTGGTGAAAAAACCATTCTGGTGCGAACGATGATGCGGGTGAAAACGATCACAGCGATTCTTCAAAAGACCTCTGCGCCTTATCAAATTCTTGCAGGTCAAAACACAGTCCCAACGCCTGATGAAGATATCTCGCCGGATTTAGATATCGAGACCATTCAGTACGAGTGGACGGTAACAGCCGCACTCATCCAGCATAAAATCCTCTCTTCTTTTGCGCGTGGCCCGCCCACCGCCTGATCTGACTTTTAATTCCTACAAACAGATCATTAGAGAGAACAATCATGAAAACATCCTATGGCCGCGCGGCTATGCGCAGCCTTTATCGCGGCGCTTATGTCGTCCCCATCCTATGCACAGCAACTGAATGTTACCGTTCCTATCGGTAAATCAGGAACGCTAACGGCACCTAGCACTATCGCCGCAGAGCAGACAGTGAAACAAATTCCCGGCGGCGCGGGTGTGGTTGCCCGCAGAAGAATTTAAAAAAGGCTATGCGCTTACCATGAAAGACATGCTATCGAGCACGCCGGGCGTTGTTGCGCAACCGCGATATGGTGAAGAGGTTCGCCTCTCCATTCGCGGGTCCGGCCTATCACGAATGATGCACCTTCGCGGCGTGACATTGTTACAAGATGGCATTCCTATTACATTTTCCGACGGATCGGGAGACTTTCAGGAAATCGATCCGCTGACATTACAACACATGGAAGTGTACCGTGGCGGTCAGGGATTGCGTTATGGCGCGGCATCTATGGGCGGAGCCATCAATATGATCACGCCAGCGGCGAAATCCTTACCACACTCCGTTCTGTTACGTATGGAAGGTGGGAGCAACAATACTATTCGCCTGCATGCACAGGCAGCACAGATACATGGCCCCGCCGATGCCTTTGTTGCGACAACCAAATCCATGAGCGATGGATTCCGCCGCCAGAGCGAACATGATAACGAACGCTTCAGTGGTAATGTCGGATATGCCTTCAATCCAGATCTGGAAACAAGGTTCTATTTCGGCTGGAACAACATCAAGCAGGAAGTGCCCGGCACGGTTTCCAGATTTGACGCCCTCAACAATCCTGAAATCGGTTCCGGCAATCAATGTTACGGGTGATTATGCCCGGGATGTTCGATCAATCCGTCTTGCCAACCGCACCGCGCTGCGCCTCGATAATGGCTGGAAACTGGAAGGCGGCCTCTATGCCAATGACAAAGACCTCTATCATCCGATCTTCCAGATCATCGACCAGAAATCGATTGATGTCGGCACCTTCGCAAGACTCGATGGGGATTATAAAGTCGGTGACTACCGCAACGACTTTATCGCAGGGGGTGAACCTTGGCCATGGAGAAAACGATGCAAAACGATTTGTGAATGTTGGCGGGAAACGCGGCGCACGCACATCCTACGCCACGCAAACCGCGGACAATCTGGAATTATACGGTGAAAAACCGGTTCCATTTCGCACAGGATTGGAGCCTCATAACAGGCTTGCAGGCAACAATCGCTGATCGTGAATACGAAGACCACATAAATTTTGCCAACAATGCGGATAAAACCTATCACTCCCTTAATCCTAAAATAGGCCTCATGTATAAGATCGACCGCAGTCCGAAATATACACAAGTCTGACAAAGAGCAGCGAAGCGCCGACCTATGCTGAATTGGTACAGGGCGCCATACCCGGCTTTGTTCCGGTTGACATGCAAACAGCAATGGACAGCCGAAATCGGATCGCGTGGAACACGTGGCGCATTCTCTTGGGATGCAACACTCTACCACGCACGGGTGAAGGGATGAACTACTCAAACTATACAGTTGCGGCAGATGTTCCAGCCTCCACTTTCAATGCGGATGAAACCATCCATCAGGGGATCGAACTCGGGCTGGGCTGGCAGGCAACGAATGAGGTTAGCTTCTCTGCCATCTACAACCTGAATGATTTCCGCTTTGATGGCGACAAACAATATGGCGACAACGATCTGGCGGGCGCACCGCCGCATCAGATACGACTGACCGCACGCTATGAAAAGAACGGGTTTTATATTGAACCCAATCTGGAATGGACACCGCAGGCCGCATGGGTTGACTATGCCAACACACTCAAGTCCGACACGCCCGTCCTGCTGGGCGCAAAGGCTGGATATGATATAGGTGACCACGCCACGCTCCTTCCTTGACGCGCGCAACCTGACCGATGCCGAGAATATATCGACTTTTAGTACGGGTGACAGATGCACGTCTGGTCGGGACAAACGTCTTTTACCCCGGTGAAGGACGTAGCGTCTATGGCGGGCTGAGCGTAAAATTCTAATAACTTGCCCATTGAAATATTTAGGAAAACGGCTCCTCAAGGGCCGTTTTTCGCATTTTGGGCATAAAGGGCTTTACATCAATCGTTATGTTATAATATATCACTCTGTAACAGAGGATTTTCATGACATTCAAACCGTTCAAGCTATCGCAAACAGCCCCTTACCGGCCTTATGAATTTCAAAGCGGCAGAAGACGAACATGATCCCGCCAGAATTCCTGATATACGCGGCCCCTATGAGATTTTTTATGAGGTAAAATTTGGATCCCCGCCATCCGGGATCTGGAATCTCCGCGTGGAAGAAAGCCGTAGCGGGCTTCTGTGGCAGGCCTTGTCCGGCGCCCTCGATCGCCATACGCCGTATGCGTCCGCCTACATTTCACTCGCCCTCGATCTTTCCTTAAATACCGACGAGTATAAACGCGAGCTCCAAACACTCAACAGGAGCTGGGCGGAGTATCTTAAGCGTGAAGATTTAACAAGCGATCATCACCACAGCGTCATACGTGATGCCTATCACCGCGTCAGCTGCGCCCAGTGCAGCACATTGACCGCCCTTGCCGTTCAGGATCCGGAAGTCCATGAAATGTTTACAACGGAACTCTTGCCGCTCAAAAACCCTGCAGAGCGCATGGCGCTGCTCAAGGAAAAGGGATTGATTTCGCTTCTCGATGCCATGATCCCCGACAAACCAACAAAACTGGAAATTTAAAAGGTCTTTAGAAAGAGAATTGCATTTTGTGGCAAAGGCGGGCAGCGGTAAAAACGAGCATAGCGTCCCTGTTTATACGTCATCTCATCGCATCGAGCGAACAGGTTATGGCGATTGATGGCGATATCAACCAGCACCTTTCGCATGCCATCGCTCTCGATCCTGCGAAAGTGAAATCCCTTCCCCGTCTGGGACAACAGTCCGGCATTCTGAAAGAATATGTTGCAGGGAACAACCCGCGCGTACAGCCAGACCATATCATTGAATCAACACCGGCGGGGTACAGGTTCCAATTTCATTACATTCCAAGGAGATGATCCTGTCAGCGATTATTTCATCATACGTGAAGGGAACTTACGCTTTATGGCCGTTGGCGGTCATGAAGACCACGATCTCGGCACTACATGCTTTCATAAATTCACCGGCGCTGAAGGCATTTTTCTAAACCATCTACTTGATGAGCCGAATGAGTTTGTTATTGGGGACATGTGCGCGGGAGCAGATCCATTTGCGTCATCAGGTCTCGCGAGCCGTTACGACGCCATTTATCTGGTGCTCGAGCCAACATTGAAATCTATCGGCGTTTATGAACAAGCCAGACAATATTCAGATCCCTTCGGCATTCCTATTTATGTGATCGCCAACAAGATTTCGTCACCGAAGATATTTCTTTTATTGAAAGCAAGACCGGGCAAAAAGTCCTGTGCCATTTCGGTGACATGGCTGTCGTACGCAATTTCGAAAAAGGTGTCGAATACACAGCCGCTGATCTTGATGAAGAAACGAAACTGAATCTTGAAACCATGCGCGACAAGGCCCTGTCTTTGGGTGCTCGTAATTGGGAGTCGCTACATAGAAAACGGTAAATTTTTTCATCAGCGCGCCGCCGATGGTTGGGCAAGTGCGGCATTACGGCGCGGATTTGATGGAACAGGTTGATCCGGACTTTGATTATAACTCGTTATTCAAAAACTCCAGAAGGCCGCATGATCCAACAATCCGCAGTCATGAATGATGGGCAGGAACAGGCAGGAATTTTTACTCCGCGCCTGCGTCC
>JANSWA010000079.1:0-104941 GCA_028015225.1 Carex myosuroides | reverse complement strand
AGATGAAGGCAGCAGTACAAAACTTGTTCTGCTGAATAAAATATTATTTAACAAAATACTATTTCCTGCAACAAGTCTTGAAACTTCTATGGTATGAGTTGTATAAAGACTTTTAAGTTCTCTTTCACTTAATAAAAATGTATCTACTGTAGGGTAATAATCCGGCAATGAAGTTTTCACAATTATAAAAGAATCCGGTTTGATATCTGCAGTATAAATGCCATCTGCTGAAAGCACCGGATAATAATTTGTTTTTGTATATAAATCAATTGTACCTCGAATCGCCTTTTTTGTTGATGCGTCAATCACTTCTATCATTACATTCACCGGTGGTATTTTCGGCTCTTCTCTTTTTGTAGCAGAAGCAGTCACATCATTCGGGCAGGCATAAGGTGTAGCCTGGGTTTTTGTTAATTCCCAGCAGCCAAATTTTGTTGTGTCTGAATTTATTCCCCAGATCCCGTTTAGTTTTGTTCCTTCTTTGTTTAAAACAAGTATACACCAGCCATGTTGCCCATCTTCTTGTTGTTTCCAGTTGAATGAGTAGGATGTACGATCTGTTTTTGTAAGGTATAACTCGCCTTTTGACCATTTGTAACAGCCATATGTAGCGCCGCCGCTATTGGTATTTAAACTTACCCAATCAAAGTTGCTGTTCCAGACACCAGTTGTTGAAAGGGTTTTAGCGCTCTTGTTTACATAATCGCCCCAGGCTTCAAACTCCATTAACTCTGTCCATTGAGGGTTGCCATAATTTGATGTAATTGTAAGCTTTACCCATCTCGCTTTTATGGTGCCGGCAACTTCAAATGTGTTGATTTTGTTTTCTTCAAGCAGTAATGCTGAAGGAGAAACATAACCTGTTTTTGCAGATGTTACAGAAAATTCAACCTTAATATCCTTGGCACTTATACCAGGATACTCCTTTTGACAAAATGTATTGAATACAAGTTTATTGATGATGAAGTCTTCGGATAATTCAAATACAAAAACATAAGGAGCTTTGGAGGCTGCACCCGAACACCAGCCTGATACTGGGTTTTGGTCCTGCAATCCATAAACAGACCATGCGTTAATTTTGGCACTATATGCAGTGGCAGTAAAAAAAGTAGACGGCTTCTGAACAACAATACATCCATTCTTTAATGCCAGTGTATTAATGGAACCAGCCATAGAATGTACTATTGAGCAACAGGCAAGAGCTAATAAAAGTATGTATTTTTGCACCATGTAAGGAGTTTAGTTGGTGTAAAATAAAAAAAAAGAGCCGCATTTGCGACTCTTCTCTATGTTGAATGAACAAAATGTTATTTCAAGCTGGCAACCGCTTTTAAAACATGATCATAATTAGGTTCAGCAGAAATTTCAGGAACAAGTTCTGTATAACGTACAACGTTGTTTTTATCAACGACAATAATTGCACGTGCTGAAAGTCCTTTTAACGGGCCGTCCAAAATCTCGGTATTATACTTTTGAATGAATTCAGAAGATCTGAAGTCTGAACCGCTTATAACATTCGCAATGCCTTCGGTTTCACAAAAACGCTTCATTGCAAACGGCAGATCTTTAGAAATAACAAGTGCTTTAACACCTGTTTCATTTGCTAATTTTTGATTAAACTGCCTGGTTTCTAATGCACAGGTGCTTGTGTCAAGGCTTGGTACAGCAATAATTACTTTTATTGCATCACCTTGTCCGTATAGCGTTCCTTCCGACAAGTCTGATTTTACGAATGTAAAGTCAGAAGCAGTAGTACCGATGCCTGGCAAATCGCCCTTTAGTGAAACGGCATTCCCTTTTAAAGTTACTTTAGTCATGATTTATTTTTTTTAATGAATGTCAATAGTTCGTTCAAAATGCATTTACAAAACCAGTGTTATAATTAAAAAGTAGAATAGCGGGCTGGCTTATTGTTGTATTTATGTCTCTAAGATATTCTAAATTTTTTATAAATCTAAAAGATCGTATTTATTGATTGGAGCAAATAGTCTTGCGTAAGGTTTTGGGTTTCTAAAAATTACTGTAATTTCGACTTAAAATACTTATTAATCAATAATTTAAGTCGAGTGCTTATGAAAATGAATTATCTAATACCATCATTACTTATTGCTGCAAATCTACTTTATTCCTGCGCAGATTCAAAAAAGACAGAATCTACAGAGCAGGCAGATCCCGTTGCTAAAGTTGAAGCCATTGGCGATAGTGCTTATTCATTGAGCTTTGCAGGTTTACAAGCGCGGATAGATGTTAAGAATGGTGGTAGGTTAGAAGCATTTGCTTTAAATGGCGAAAATTGTTTATCCGGTAAAAATATAAACTCAGGAAACTGGGGTACGTCTCTGTGGCCTAGTCCGCAGAGCGCATGGGGCTGGCCGCCATCACAGCAATTAGATAATTTTGCATATTCCGTTGTTTCGGATTCTGCAGAAATTGTTTTAAGAAGCCAAAAGGATGTCAAGCAGGCTTTTGTATTTACTAAATCATATAAAATTGATACGAAGGACACGTCGCTTGTAATCACGTATACAATTTTGAATGATACAACAATAGCACAAAAAGTAGCTGCCTGGGAAATTTCAAGAGTAGCACCGCTTGGTTTAACCTTTTATCCATCAGGGGATGAAGCCAAACGTGGGATCTTGGTTCCGTTGACAAAAGACAGCATCGGTGTAACGTGGTTTCAGTATGACACTGCAACTGTCCCTAAAAAAGATGTCCCGAAATTATTGGCTGATGGTAAAGAAGGCTGGCTGGCACAAGCAAACAATGGCTTGTTATTGGTAAAATCATTTGAGGATGTAGCTCCAGGTAAATATGCACCGGAAGAAGGTGAGATAGAATTATATACAAATCCCGATAGAAGCTATATAGAAATTGAACAGCAGGGAACATATACAGAATTACAGCCCGGAGCACAGATCAGCTATACAGTTCGATATAAATTAGTGAAACTTCCAGCTTCCGTTCACGTTAATATTGGTGATGTTGACTTGCTTAAAATAGCTCGCTCAATGAAGAGGTAAGAAACGTGCAGCTAGCTATAGAATATGAATTCATTCTTTTCACCAAAATATTCAGATAAAGAAAATAGTGTTCAGGCAAAACGCAATAGCATCGGCAAGGTGACTATTGCGCTTTGCTTTTTTATCAGTGTGGGATTTTCTATTGCATTTATCTATCAGAAAATTTATCCGTTAAACGTTGTATTCGTAAGCTTTACAATTATTTATGCAATAGCCTATTGCATTTTTATAAATAGAAATCCGCATATAGGTAAAATACTTTTATACGTTGGTATGCTGGTGCATACATTTTTTCTTTCGTATAGTTTAGGTGAGTATGTGCAGATAAAATTATTTTATATTCCGATTTCCATAGTGCCCTTATTGATTTTTTCAAAAGAAGAAAAAGTCTCTATGTATTGCATGTTGGTGTTGACAGCGTTAAATATAATATTGATCAACACTACAATACATTTATTTGAAATAAAGCAGGCATATAGTTTAGAAACGTATCGCATTATTAACAATGCATTTGATATCACTTCCATGTTATGCATGGTAATTCTGGCGTTTCTTTTTTTGCAGTTAACGGAGGCAGGCGAAATTGCACTGCTCAAGGCCAACACAGAGCTTTCACACCAGAAAGAACGCGAACTTGAAACAAATTTAATGTTAAAACGTGCCAAAGAAGATCAGGAACGTTTGAATGTGATGAAGGATTATTTGTTTCGCATCATATCACATGATTTACGCAGCCCTGTAAATACAATACATGGCTTAACAGAATTACTCATATCCGGCAATTTGAGTAAAGGAGAAGAAAGCGTTATTTCAGAAACGCTAAAGAGATCTGCAGAAAATACAACGCATTTGTTAGACAACTTACTTAAATGGTCGGTTTTTCAAATTAACAATTCTACCCAACCCATTATTGACAAAGTAAATTTAAAAGAATTAATAAGCGATATATTTCATCAGTTAAAAGTCAAAGCAGATCAAAAGAGCATCCTTTTAATTGATAAAATCCCAAATAATTTGTTTATTGATGTTGATGCAAATATGCTTGAAATTGTACTTCGTAATTTGATATCGAATTCAATTAAATTCAGTTATGCAGGACAGCCCATTTATATTTTTGCAGAAAAAAACGAAACGCATTTAAATATACAAGTTAAGGATTCGGGCATGGGAATACCAAAAGAAATTCTTAACAAACTTTTTACAAACGACAAATCGGTTTGCAGAGACGGTACCCACGAGGAAAAAGGAACAGGCATTGGTTTATTATTATGCAAAAATTTAGTTGAAAGTTTAAGTGGTACTATTGAAGTAACAAGTATACCCAAACAACAAACGATATTTACTGTTAAAATACCTTTGATAATTAAAGAGCCAAACCTAAACCCTAACCTGACTTGATCAAATTATTAAAAATAGGAATATCAGATGACTTGAATACAATTCAGGCAAAGCGCATTTACTTTGTGAATGTCTTGTCTCTGTTGTGTTTTGCCACATCCATTTTTATGATAGTTCCATATATCATCTTTGATCTGCATTTACTGGCATTGGTTTGTATTGTATTCTCGCCTGCATATTTATTATGTTTTCATTTCAATTCGATAAGAAAAACAGAGACAGCAAAAAAATTTATTTTTGCTGTTATAACAATGAATATATTTTGTTTGTCTATTGTATTAGGCAATAAGGTAAACATGGCAACATTTTATTTACCGCTCATTGTAATACTTTTTTTGTTGTTCGATAAAGATCAAAAAAATGCTTTACTAACATCCATTGTTTTAGTTGCCATATGCAGTATTGTTGGCTTTATAACCAATAGCTACAACCTGGATTCGTTTATGCGCTTAAAGCCGGAAGGCCTTGTTTTTGTTAACACAGCATTCAACGTAATCTCACTCTTCGGTACAGTTTTCCTGACGTATGTATTTGCCATTTCTTCAGATGTGGTTTTAAAAAAATTATCCATAACAAATAAAAATTTACTTATCGAACGAGACGAGCTATATGAATCAACAGTATTGTTAAATAAAACAACAAAGGAACAGGTTGATTTAAATGAGTTAAAAACCAAATTGATTTCAATAATTTCTCATGATGTTCGTCAACCGGTAAACAATGTAATTAGTGTTTCAGAGATTATGATTCAGTCTAGATTGACTGAATCTGAAATGCATGAGCTGGGTTTAAGACTTAAAGAATCTTCTTTGCATGTGTATCAAATGCTGGACAATTTATTGACATGGTCTTACTCCCAGATGAATGGTTTACATCCGGTAGCTGTAAATATCACATTAAAGAAAATAATTGATTCGGAAATAAAAAAAATCCAATACAGCATAGACAAAAAGAACATCACATTAGACATAAATATTCACGAAGAAGATATAATATGTTTTGATGCAATTATGTTTGAAATTGTTTTTAGAAATATTCTTAACAATGCAATCAAATTTTCTCCTATCGGAAGCAACATAAAAATATACAGTGTAAAAGAAGACAAGGAAATAAAACTTTTTATTTGTGATGAGGGAATAGGAATTTCGGATGAGCTTAAAAAGAAAATATTTTTAAATGATTTATCAAAAAGCAGGTATGGAACATCCAATGAAAAGGGTGCAGGCATCGGTTTACTGCTTTGCAAGGAATTGATTGATGCCAACAAAGCACAAATAGATGTTCTGAACAAACAAGAAATAGGAACTACATTTGCGTTAACATTTCCCGTTAAAATATAATTTTGACTTTGCCAGACATTCAAAAATCACTAATGAATCAGATCAGAAAATGCACTATAGATGATATTCGTCCGCTTGTAGATTTATTTGACGCATATCGCATGTTTTATAAAATGGATTCCGACAAAGTTTCAGCAGAAAAATTTTTAGCAGAGCGGATTAAAAATAACGATTCTGTAATTTTTGTTTCTGAAAACGAAAAATCACAATTAACGGGTTTTGTACAATTGTATCCGATATTTTCATCCACAAGGATGAAACGCCTGTGGCTGCTGAATGATTTATTTGTTGAGTCTACAGAAAGAGGCAAAGGCATTTCAAAAAAATTGATTCACCAAGCCAAGCTGTTGTGTATTGAGTCGGGCAGCTGTGGAATGATATTGGAAACAGCTAAATCAAATGTGATTGGAAATCAACTATATCCGTCAGCAGGTTTTCAATTAGATAGCGATCATAATTATTACGCATGGGATTGCTAAGCAGTTATTATCTCTTTGTTAATTCAGTATTATTTTTAAGCCTTTATAGAATATTTTTTTATTATAAGAGCCCTATCCGTCAAATGTTTAGCAGGCCATATGTAATTTATGTAACAATACAGCAAAATCGTGTAATGTATTGAAAACTTAAACTCATCATTTTTACAGTACTTCTATTAGAGAAAATCAATTTCGAAAGATCAACAGTACTAAAAGTTTTGAGTTATGAGAAAGCTAGTAAATAAAGACCATGGTTCAGATGAGCAAGCAGTTGTAAAGGTACTTTTCAAAAAGAAAAACTCTGTAAAATCTGCTTCAGCGAAGTTGGTTAAGAACAATTCTAATAATGCGGTTTTAACAGACACCAAACCTGTCTATAAAACTTCTGTTGAACAGGCAGCTATTCCTCATAATTCATTTGCTGACTACAGCCTAAGCAGAATAAAAAATCTAACTACAGATTTTGGTATCAAACAACATATTGAAGGTGATAAGGATTTAAATATTTATGCACTGGATGATAATGCTACAGCACTGGTTATCATGTGTGAGCATTATGCGTTGACACGTGAAAAAACAGATCTGGAATTAATAGATATTTATTTAAATTTTATTGAGTATTGTCTACAGCCAACAGGCTACTTTTTTAAATATGTGGATGTAGAAAAAAAAATTCACAGATGACAATAATGATGTAAACCTGGCAGATACTACAGGCTGTGCAATCTGGGCATTGGGCTTCTTAATATCGAAAAAGAAAATGTTGCCTGCATCAATTGTTACAAAAGCCGAGGCCATGTTTCATGACGCATTATCGGGCGTTAAAAAAATTCATTCGATCAATGCTATTTCCTTTATAATTAAAGGGTTGTACTACAACAATACGCAAAATGAAACAATAGAAGGCGTATGGCTGATAAAACAGTATGCAAATGTTTTGGTTAACCTATATAAAGACGTTGAGAATAATAACTGGAAATGGTTTCAAAGTACAATTACATTAGAGAGCAGCCTGATATCTGAAGCATTGTTATGTGCATGGATGACAACAGGAGAACCTGCTTACCGACAAATTTCCAAAACATCGTTCGACTTTCTTTTGTCAAAAATATTTACAAATGAGAATCAAAACTCATTTAAAGAAGAAGAGAAAATGTTTGAAGGAAAAAAATCGACACAAATAAATGCATTAATTTTTGCTTTAAATACATTTCACAAAGTATTTAAGGAAGAGGATTATTTACAAAAGATAAAACGCTCTTCAGAATGGCTTCAATGGAATAGATTTATGCAGTTTTAATTATACACTTTTAAACATATAAGCTATGAAAAATGCAGGTATTATAGTTATCATAATTGGGGCACTTATGATTGCGTATACAGGATTTAATTTTATAACAAAAGAAAAGGTGGTAGATGTTGGTCCGGTTGAAATAAACAAAGAAAAAAACCATCCGGTACAATGGTCTCCTGTAGTTGGCGTAATTTTAGTAATAGGTGGCATAGCAATGCTGGTTATGAATAAAAAGAATTAAAACTATATAATACATAATCATTCTTATACCTTGCTCTGATATTAAGGGCAAGGTATATTTTATTTTATCTTTAAAAAGATTACATTTATTAAAAAAGAATAATGAAACTATATTTGAAATTTGACATAAATGCTATTTGTAAAAAAGTTCTGCAAGAGCATCTGGATGCATTGAATGTAGATTATTCGATAATTAGTTTTGGCGAAGTGGAACTTCAGAATTCTGTTTCGAATGAAACAATTAAAACATTACAGGACAATTTAAACGCGTATGGTATTTCTGTTGTTGAAACCCATAAAAGCATCCTGGTTCAAAAGATAAAAGATGCAATAATAGAAATGGTATACAGCGATGAAAAAATATCCAATGAAAAAACATCGGTTTATTTAGCGGATAAAATTGGT
This sequence comes from Carex myosuroides, assembly GCA_028015225.1. NCBI lineage: Eukaryota > Viridiplantae > Streptophyta > Magnoliopsida > Poales > Cyperaceae > Carex > Carex myosuroides. The sequence goes on along the minus strand of JANSWA010000079.1, from coordinate 96,762 downwards.
CAAAGCTATGGGTATATTTCAAATTTGTTTTCTGATGTAACGTATACATCTATTGCAAACTTTATAATTTTACAAAAAGTTGAACGTGCCAAACAGTTAATACTTACCAATGAGCTAACAATTACAGAAATAGCGTGGAAGTTGAATTACAGTAGTGTAGCACATTTCAGCAATCAGTTTAAAAATGCAACAGGACTTACACCAAGTGCCTTTTTACGCATTATTGATAAAGAAAAAGCGCGCTGCAAAGAAAAATTTAATAGAATCTTTTCAATATTATACATTAATCATAAACAATAAAGAAATGCAAAACGAAATTATAAGAGTGATGCTTGCGGATGATGACGAAGACGATAGACTCTTTTTTAAAGATGCATTTGAAGAAATAAAAATTAAAACCGAAGTCAGTACGTTAAACAATGGTATTGAATTGATGAACTTTCTCAATCAACCTAAAGTTGTTTTGCCACATGTACTTTTTCTTGATTTAAATATGCCTGGAAAAACAGGTATGGATTGCTTAAGAGAAATAAAGGCGATAGATCGGTTAAAAGATATAGCTATAGCAATTTATTCAACGTCAGCTTCAGAAGAAGATATTGAAGAAACGTTTGTGCAAGGTGCTAACATATATAAAGAAACCACATGAATTTTCTGCATTAAAAAAAATTCTTGAAGACGTAATAACAATAAACTGGCAATATCATACCTCAGGATTAAATAGAGATAATTTTTTACTTAGTCTTTAGTTTAATTGAATATGAATTTAAAAAGTGTTTTTAATTCTTCATTGTTTTTAAAAAGCATTTTTGTTGCTTCATTATTCATTTTAATATTTATTTCAACATTTTTATACAAGCATTCAGTAGGATTGATAGAGTCTTCAGAGTTGCTTGTACATTCGCACAAGGTACATCTTGAACTGGAACAACTAAACTCTACATTAAAGGATGTAGAGATTAATCAGACTGGATATTTTATATCCAGAGATACCATTTTTATCAGCGCATTCAGCGATTCACGCGAAAAGGTTGCTAATTCAATAAAAACATTAAATTATTTAGTTGGCGATAATCTTACACAGAAAAATAATCTTGATACGCTACAGCAGTTAATTACACGCAGATACAACATTCTTTTCGAAAATTCCATAAATCTAACAGACTCTGTACCGCTCAATGCAAAGCGTTTTAATAAGAGTTTAATAGATGGAAAAATATTAATGACAGCAATCCGGGCACATATTAATAAAATGGCTGATCTGGAACAGCTGTATTTAATAGAGCGCGAGGAAAGGTATAATACCGAGAGTTTTTTTACACCTTTTTATTCTATGCTGCTTTTATTATTTTCATTAATAGTGTTTGTCTTTTCTTACTTTAAGATCAATAAAGATCTGGAATCCTTTAAGAAATCGAACGATGAACTTACCATTGCTACAGAGAGTATGAAGCATGCCGAAGAGATTGGGGGTTTCAGCAGCTGGCAATGGGATTTAGAATCAAATACATTTACCTATTCAGACAATCAGTATCGATTACTGGGCGTAGAGCCGCAATCTTTTCCGCCGGGCAATAACGCATTTATAGAATTTGTACACCCAGATGACAGACATGTAATTGCTAATGGAGAACTTGAAGTAGTAAATGAGCAGGAGTCTAATACAGGTTATTATAGAGTTATTCGTAAAGATGGTGCCATCAGGTATTTTAAATCTATTGGTAGATTTTTAACCAATGCTAAAGGAAATAAAATTCTTATTGGAATTAATAATGATATTACTGAACAATATTTGATCAGTAAATCACTGGAAGATAGAAATCATGAATTGGAAAAAAGTAATAAAGAACTCGCGTCTTTTAACCATGTTGCCAGTCATGATTTGCAGGAGCCGCTTAGAAAAATTCAAACATTCATATCTCGTATTCACGAAAAGGAATCAGGAAACTTATCAGAAACTGCAAAAGAATATTTTCAACGCATTCAGGCAGCAGCCAATCGAATGCGAATATTGATAGATGACCTGCTTCTTTTTTCAAGAACAAATAAAATTGAAAAAGTATTTGAAGAAGCAGATCTGAATGAATTGCTTGCAGCAGCAGAATTAGAACTGGTTCAGGTAATCGAAGAAAAAAATGCGAAGATACACGCTACATCTTTACCAACATTACGCGTTATTCCATTTCAGATCCAGCAATTATTTATAAATCTGATTGGAAATTCTATCAAGTATAGTAAGCCGGGTGTTGAACCGGTTATCAATATTAGTTGCGAAATTATAAAAGCAAAAACATACATTTTTTTGAATAAAGACAGCAATCAGGATTACTATAAATTAACAATTTCGGATAATGGATTAGGCTTTGAAGCAGAATATGCAGAAGCAATTTTTACCCTATTTTACCGATTGCACAACAACTCTGATTATCCGGGTACAGGTATTGGATTAGCTATTTGTAAAAAAATTGTTGAAAATCACCAGGGAACGATCATCGCAGAGGGCAAACTTGGAGAAGGCGCAACATTTAACATTTTTTTTCCTATAAAATAAAGGGAATTAAGCACTTGGCTTAATGGAAAAACTACAACAATTAAAAAATTTCATGTAATCATTTTTATCCTGTGATATGGAAATTTGCTATATCCAAATAAAGATAAATGATTACAAATATGAAAAGTTATTCAATCCTTTCGACCATATTTTTACAAATCTTTTCTTTGGCAGCAGTGGTGTCCGGTGCGGCATTTTTATTTAGCGGTTCTTCTTGTAACACAATTAAAGGAAGAGACTCAAAAACAATTGCCTATGAATTGAATGAAGAAAAATTCAGCAATTCCGAAGACATAAAAAGAGCAGCGTGTTTGGTTGATGTTGCTGAGATTCATTTGAAAGAAATTTATTTAGCGCAACTTGTTCAGCAAAGAGCGAAACAGATTGACGTGAAAGAATTAGGTAAAATGATGGAAAAAATCAATTTAAAAACATTACGTGACCTGGAAAAGATTGCTAATAAAAAATCAATTTCCATTCCGGATTGTACAACTATGAATGGTTTGCAAACGGGTGAATTTTTAAACAAAAAATCAGGACATTCATTTGATAAAGAATATTGCGATATGATAGTTGTAAGTCAGAAACGCATCATTAAAGTATTTGAGGAAATTGTAGAAGAATCAACAGATGCGGAGATTAAGCTATGGGCATTTTGTGCATTGCCCGCTATGCGGAAGCATTTACAGTATGCGCTTATTTGCCAGAAAAAATACGGCGAAATTTGATCCAGCATATAATTTAAGATTCAAAAACAGCATACTATGGATACTCGAATTGATACTCAGATTCAAAAAACAGAAATATGGAAATTAATTATTTCAATAGCAGTTTGTGAGTCCACAGGAATTCTAAGCAGCCTTCTTTCCAGCTCGTTTATGAATCCCTGGTTTGATAATCTGAATAAACCAACGTGGAATCCGCCGGCGAGTATTTTTGGTCCGGTATGGACTGTATTATACCTTTTGATGGGCATTAGTTTGTGGTTGGTTTGGAAATCAGATAAGCCAACAAATGAAAAAGAAATAGCAGTAACATTCTTTGTTATACAACTCTTTTTAAATTTCTGGTGGTCGCTGTTATTTTTCAAATTTCATTCACCAGAATTGGCCTTAGTAGACATAGCCTTGTTGTTGATATTGATATTTATTACAATAATTTATTTTTTCCCTATTTCTAAAATAGCAGCATACATTTTAATTCCATATTTATTTTGGGTTGCATTTGCAACAATGTTGAACGCAAGTATTTTGCTATTAAATACGTAGTCAACGCTCCTTACATACATAATTATTGTATTAAATTTTAATCTATGCTTATCCATTTAAAAGAATTTCCTGCTTTACTAAAAACTACTTTCCAGGAATGGAATAAAAGAGATCCATTTAAACAAAGTGCAGTTATTGCATATTACGCTATTTTCAGTATGCCTGGATTATTAGTGCTTATAGTAACAATTGCGGGATATTTTTTCAATAAAGATGCTGTAAATCAAAATCTGATCGATCAAATATCAAGCACCCTAGGTTCTGATATTGCAAAGCAAACAGAATTAATGTTGCGCAGTGCCGGACAAACAAAGGCAACTACAACTATTTTAGGAACCATCATAGGTGTTGCTACATTATTGGTTGGTGCAACAGGTGTCTTTGTTGCGCTTCAAAAAACACTGAATGAAATATGGCAGGGTAAAAAGCTTCAACAAAAAAAGGAATTATTATTTTATTGAAAAGCAGATTGTTTTCATTTGGTTTAATTTTAGCAATAGCATTCTTACTTTTGATATCGCTCGTTGTATCAACAGCTTTATCGGCAATTGGAGAATGGATTCAGTCTGACTCATCAGAAGTATTTATTGTTATATATAATATTTTTAATTTTATTATATCCTTAATAATAATTTCGTTTTTGTTTATACTCATTTTAAAATACTTCCTGATGCAGCTATAAAGTGGAATCAGGTTTGGTTGGGTGGTCTTGTAACCGGCGTGTTATTTACTATTGGAAAAACTGCGCTGGCTTTTTATTTTGGAAAAACAACACCAGAGTCAGCATATGGAGCAGGTGGTTCGATCGTTTTATTATTACTGTGGGTCTCTTACTCTTCCATGATTTTGTTTTTTGGTGCGGAGTTTACATCCACGTATACGAAGAAATATTTCCCCGCACCTGAACCAACAGAAACTGGCGAACATAAAGCATAAAAATATTATCCATAAATGAAACGGGCTGCTCTTATTGAAGAGCAGCCCGTTTCATTTATAAGCCAATAAAGACAATATATTCGAAGTATATGTTTAAAAAAATAGCATGCACATATATAGGTTAAATATAAATGGGAATGATATAACATATTAATAAAATTTTTGTAATGCTAAAGGATCACAACAGATGCACATTTGTAATGTTAATTAACAACAGCTATAAAACTAAAACAAACATTAAAACTTTTAATATTATGAAAACTAAAACTATTAAAGCTTCAGCAGTTATTTTCTTAGCTTCAGCACTTTTCGGATTTGCATCATGTGAAAACAAATCAGAGCATTCAGATGCTGACAATCATGCAGAATCAAAAACGGAAGAAGTAGCTAAAGAACAAAATGAAAAGAAATTCACGGAAAGTGAAGATGAAAAAAATGCTAAATTTTTAGTTAAAGCAACAGAAATAAATCAGGAGGAAATTTCTCTTGGCAAATTAGCTGGAGAAAGAAGTACAAATGCAGATGTTAAAGAATTAGCTAAGATGATGGTGAAGGCACATACGAAAGGATTAGCTGACGTAAAAGCATTGGCACTTAAAAAAAGGTATTTCTGTTCCGACGGAAGATACAGAAGATGTAAAAGATGCATACAACAAATTCAACGAGAAGACAGATCAGAAGGTGTTCAATAAGGATTATGCAGACAAAATGGTTGATGGCCATAAGAAAGCGATCGAATTGTTTGAAAAACAATCTACAGAATCCAGTGATGCAGATATCAGAGAATGGGCTTCATCTATGTTGCCTGAATTGAGAACGCATCTTGATCATGCAATTGCAGTTCAAAATAAGCTGGAGAATAAGTAATACGGTAGCGGGTTTATATCTGATACCTCTCTTAGACTGATAAATAAAAATAAAAAAGTATTTACTATAACTTAAACTAAACAATATACGATCATGGGAAATTTACTTTATATCATCGCTGTAGTCATGACTTCTTTTCTGGGCAATCGGGTTTTTCGCCTATGCTGCCGGAGGGATTATTCATGTATTACTTGTTATAGCAGTTATAGCTATTCTATTGAGAGTTATTCAAGGCAATAAAGTTGTCTGACTTTTAAAAACAATTCATTAATTATCTACAAACAATTTAAACAATTACAACTATGAATTCAGGTAAAGTATTATTAGGCGTATTGGCAGGTGTTGCCGTAGGTGCATTAGTTGGTACATTATTAGCACCAGACAAAGGTTCTGAAACTAGAAAAAAACTGCTTACTAAAGGCGAAGATTACATGGATGATCTGAAAGGTCAATTCGATGATTTTCTTGGCGCACTTAAAGATAAATATGCAAGCAAAGTAGGCGAAGCAGAAGATCTTCTTTCAAAAGGAAAATCCAAATACAATGAAGCAAAAAACGAATTTAAAAATTCAGTTTCAGAAGTATAGTCAAATCTTTTTTTTGGATAAAAAATAACTACCTATGGAAAACAATACAACAACACCGATAGAATTGCTTATTGAACGCGCAGAAAACTATGGCAAAACAACGTTAACCCTGTTAAAACTTAATGCGGTTGATAAATCAGCAGATATGCTTTCATATGTCGTTATAAAGTTAGTGCTATTGATCGTTGTTGTGTTGTTTCTGTTTACATTAAGCATTGGTCTTTCATTATGGGCAGGCGAATTATTAGGGAAAACATATTATGGTTTTTTTGCAGTAACGGGCTTATATGTTTTAATCGGATCTTTGCTATATATTTTTAAAACTGCATGGATCGGTTCTCCGATAAGAAATGCAGTAATTGTTGAGCTACTAAAAAAAGATGATCATGAAAAATAAACAAGATAATTTAAAAGAAGCAATCAGTTTGCTTAAAAAGAAACAAGCATTAGAGTTTCATCTTTTAAAAGAGCAAGTTCATGTTGTTCATGAAAGTATCAAGCCGGTTAATCTGATAAAAAATGCTTTGCGTCAGGTTACATCTGCACCGGATATTAAAGGAAATATTTTTGGAAGTATTCTTGGACTGGCTTCTGGTTTTATTTCAAAAAAATTATTTGTAGGGGGATCTCACAATCCCATTACTAAAATTGCCGGCACATTGCTGCAAATGGGTGTAGCAAATGTTGCATCAAACAATTCTGACACGATTAAATCAATTGGTGAAAAAGTTATGCAATTTGTTTTAAACAAGGTTAATAAAGACAAATTGAAAAATTCAATAACACACAATTAGTATATAAAAACACATCTAAAGAGCTTGTTATGAAAAATAAATTTATACCGCTTTCGATAACTGTTATGATTATTGTATCATTACTGGCATCGTGCAGCTCTAAAAAGATGCAGGCTTCAACACCATCTACTAAAATTAAAAAAGAAACTTCTGCAGCCGGTGAAAAAAAAGCAGAAAAAGATGCTTCAAAGACAACAGTTATTTTACCGGTTGATGTAAAAGATAAATTTGCAAATGCATATCCTTTGGCACAAAATGTGAGTTGGATAAAATCAGATGCAACAAATACAGCATATTATAATGTGGCATTTATTGATGACAATAAGACAAACAGGATCGTATATTCTGATAAAGGGGTGGTGATAGAACAAAGACAGGAAATTGCAATAGATCAACTGCCACAGAATATTTACAACAGCATTAAAGAAAAGTATCCCACCTATTCAATTGCTTCAGCAGAAACATATAAACACCTGCATAAAGATGGTTCTTATGTAGCGCATCTTAGGCCATTATCTACAGGTGATGCAAATGAAATTGAAATAATTTTCAGAGAAAACGGATCACAGGTCGAATAATTAATATATCGTTTATTTTCAGATTAATGCAGGTTAGGAGAATCCAATGTGGGTTTTCCTAACCTTTTTTATTCCTTTTGTATGGAATATCTGCAACAAATTGACATTTAGTTGTAAAAACTTAAATCCCGGAAACAGGGATATTTGAATAAAATTATAGGGCTGAAACAGCCCTATAAAACGTTTCAAAATCAATACAACTATGAAAATCGCGCACTCATTGATCGTTTTAACATCTATTATTTTTGTTTCCGGATCTATGCTAACAGTGGGTATGGATTTGAAAGCAACAACAGATAATATTTCAACGAATGTTGTTGAAGCAAAAAAATAAATATAATGAAGAGAAAGAAGCTTCTTTGAATAAAGAATCGAAAAGCAAAATCAGTGGATACTGAAATGGATCAGGTAAAGGAAATATATAAAGTAAAATTAGAATCTTTAAGCCAGACCAATATCAACAGATCAAAAAAAACATTTCTTCCTGGGGAGAAGAATAGAGAACAGAATGTCTGTTGACTAAATGCAACATCTTAAAATTATAAACGTAAAAGTAAGCAATGATTACTTTTTCAGATTAAATAGATGCCACTACTATAAATCATCTTCAATTTTAAATATATAATCATGGGAAATTTACTTTATCTTATCGCAGTTATTTTAGTTGTCGCTTGGGCAATTGGTTTTTTTAGGTTTTCACACAGGTGGTATTATTCACATATTGCTTGTTATAGCCATTATTGCTGTTTTACTTCGGGTAATCCGGGGCTGATATTAAATAATTCATCATATAAAAACAGATGTTTGTTAGACAGGCATCTGTTTTTGATTTTAACAAAAATCTTCAATTAGATGTCTTTGTGCTTCATTTTATACATTGAATAGTGTATTTTTATATAAAATACACCGCCTGATATGGATCGTATCAAGCAAATGCATAATTAAGACAAACTATATTTATGAGATTTTTAATTGTGAGTCTAATTTTTATTTTTTTGTATAAAGGCAAGTGCTCAAAATTCTTTTGATAGCATGGCATTTGATAATTCGTTTGTATTTCATAATGGCATCTACACATCTTTTGAAGAATTGAAATATAATTCCCCAAGTTTTCCGGATTGTGAATTGGAGCTTGACAAAAATGATGAACAATCAATTTCTTTAGATAAGCTATACTATATTAATAGCTCGCAAAACACGATTGAAATTTGAGTCGCCTTTATATGCTATAGTTGTTGACGGGCATTTGTCCATTTTTTATAAAAACGAATTAAGTTCTATCTTTTTAAAAGGAGCGCTATCAACATTTTATTTTAAAGGAATTAGTAACAACAACACACTATCCGATGAATCACATGGGACAACCAGGGTATGGTGCAGTATCTACACCCTATACAACAACCAGTGTTGAAATAAATATTTATTTTTTAGATTTTCAGACGGGCTTAATTGCAAAAGTAGATAAAGACAATCTTGATCCGATCATAAAACGCGATGCAACATTATACGAAAGTTTCAAAAAAATAAAAGGAGATTCAAATCATAAGAAATCGTATCCGTTCATCTCTCAGTATAATATGCGCAATCCGGTTTACATCAGGATACTCCAGGGTGCAAAATACAGAGAACGACCAATAAGATACAGAACCAATGTTCGCATACGTTTACAAATGAAATAATTGACACAATAAAACACACCCATAAAAAAAATTAAAATGAAAAAAATATTTTCTTCAAATAATCAGCGTCTTTGCTATTGCATTGATTGCTTGTTCAAATCAACAAATAACAGAAGAAGCATATGTGGGCAATTCAAATGCTACAGAACCAAATGAAATATTCGCGGCAGCGGATATGAGCCTGGAAGATTTTCAGAAATTATTACAAACGGACAAATATGTATTGGTAGATTTTTATGCAACCTGGTGCGGACCCTGCAAGCAAATGGGAACCCGACCTCAAGGAGATAGCTGAAACAATGAAAGATAAAGTTATTGTGGTTCGGATTGATGTAGATAAAAATCCAACAATCTCACAGCATTTTGAAATTGAATCTCTTCCAACAATTCAGATCTATAAAAATCAAAACTTGCCTGGGAAGACATTGGCTATAAAACCAAAAAACAGTTAATGAATCAATTAAAATAAGTTCAATAACTTAAAAAGTAAGGTGGCTCTGTACATACAGCAGCCACCTTTTTTTTGACAGATATATGCAAATGACATTTATCTACCTATTTTTGTCGTTCAGTTATACCTCATGCTCAACGAATTTAAATCTTTAGTTAAAGACACAACCAAATCCGCCATTGGTCTTTATAAAATCATGATTCCCATTTCAATTGCGGTGAAGCTGTTGCAGTATTTGGGCTGGATCAATATTTTAGGAGACCTTTTGGCACCTGTAATGAAAGTCATTGGGTTGCCGGGTGAATGCGGAATTATTTGGGCAACAACAATGGTTACCAATATTTATGGGGGGATGATGGCATTTTACTCGCTGGGCATTTCAGATTCATTAACAACAGCACAAGTATCCATATTATGCAGCATGATGTTAATGGCACATGCACTGCCTATTGAACTGCAGATTGCACACAAAGCGGGATGCAGATTGTGGGTAATGTTTTTAATACGTTTTGGTTTTGTGCATTGTAACAGCATTAGTAATGAATCAATTGCTGCTTCTGACACATTTCCTGCAGGAACCTAATATAATACAGTGGAAGCCGGAACTGCTTGCTGATCCAACGCTGGCAGATTGGTTTTTAGGAGAAATAAAAAAATACATTGTTGTGTTTTTTGTAGTTATGGCCCTGCTTTTCGTGATGCGTGTACTAAAAAAATCAGGAGCATTGGATATATTCAGCGAAGCATTAAAACCGGTATTGGGCATATTAGGTATTAATAAAGATGTGATCCCCATGGACTGTTATAGGCCTTAGTTTAGGTATTTTATATGGCGGCGCACTGATCATTAAAGAAAACCGAGGGAAAAGAAAATCCCCAGGATGGATGTATTTTATGCATTTGTATTGATGGGCCTTTGCCATAGTTTAATTGAAGATTCCTTGCTGATGATTTCTATGGGCGCACATTGGTCCATGATCTTTATTTTTAGAATGATATTCGCGTTACTTGTTACGTTTATACTGGTTAAAATAGCCAAAAGCATCCCTGAAAAGTGGGTAACCCGGAAGGTTTAAGAGCAGCCATATTTTTTTAATCATTTACATAAGAACAAGTTGAATTTTTTATACATCGAAATAAAATACGTACTTTAGCCAGATGAAAAAGAGCATTTTAGTTATATCCTTTTTAGCAGTTATTTTAGCAAGCTGCAACAATGAAAAATCGGTGGGAAAAAGAAAAATCATCAGACACATTAAGCGAAATTGAAATTTTAGATCCGGAAGCGGAAAAGCTTTTTCTAAAGATGTAAAAGCTGAAATTTTAGCACAGGGCTTTCTGTGGTCAGAAGGTCCGTTGTGGTTAAAAGATGAACAAAAACTTATTTTTTCAGATGTACCTAGAAAACACCATTAATAGCTGGTCCGAAAAAGAAGGATTAAAAGTATATTTGACTCCGTCGGGCTATACCGATTCAATTCCGCGTGGAGGAGAAATGGGCTCAAATGGTTTGTGTCTTAACAATAACGGCAAATTAAATATTGGCACAGCATGGCGACCGACGTATTGCAGAAATGCAGGCGCCATTGAATGCACCAAAACCAGAGTTTAAAACACTTGCAAATAAATTCAACGGGAAACGTTTCAGCAGCCCTAATGACGTTTGTGTAGACAAGAAGGGAAACTATTATTTTACAGATCCTCCATATGGCTTAGTAAAACAAGAAAACGATTCATCTAAAGAACAAACAAAAGAAGGCGTTTACAGAATTAATATTGATGGCACAGTTGAACAATTGATTGATTCATTAACACGTCCAAATGGCATCATTGTTTCAAATGACGGCACTAAGCTATATGTTGCAAACTCAGATCCGGCACGTGCTATATGGGCAGTCTACGATATAGATGAAGGGGGCAAGCTATTGAACGGCAGAATATTTATGGACGCAACACCTTATGTAAACAAAGGAAAAGGATTGCCTGACGGTTTAAAGATGGATAGCAAAGGATACATCTATGCATCCGGCCCAACAGGTATTTGGGTATTCAACCCTGCCGGCAAACATATTGCTACAATAAAAATTAAAGAACACGCGTCGAATGTTGCATTAGACGACACAGAATCTTATTTGTACATAACTGCAAATATGTATTTATTACGTGTGAAACTGAGCAAATGAGCACATTGCACAAATCTATAAAAGACAATGAAAAAGAATGGCCTTCCGATAATCGGGAGGCCTATTTTGAAGCATTGTTTCATACCTATTATAAGCAGCTTTGCCGATTTTCTTTTCGCATTGTACATGATAAAGACAAAGCAGAAGATGTTGTACAAACCTGTTTTATAAATTTTTGGCAGAAAAGAGAATCCACAACCATTCAGACATCTTTCAAGGCATATTTATTCCGTGCGGTGTACAACCGCAGCATCAATGAATATACACGCTCTAAAAAAATAATCAACGAAGAAATATCTGTTCTGAATGAAACCAGCGGTTCTGTTTCAGATGATCCGGAATTATTATTACAGGCTCAGGATGTTCAGAAAAAAGTAGACCAGGCGATTGCAGCAATGCCCGATGGCTGCAGAACAGTATTTATGTTGAGCCGGGAAGACCAGTTATCGTACAAAGAGATTGCCGAAAATGCTGGATATTTCGGTTTAAAACGATCGAAAACCAAATGGGTAAAGCCCTCAGAATCATGAGAGAACATCTCTTTGTGCTCCTTATCGCCTGTTGTTTGTCGGAAGAACTTGCACATTTTTTTAACTCTTAGTAGGGGTAACTGATTAATCTATTGTCTTATTATTGAAATGGCCATGAACAACACAAGCATACCGAATAGCGAATACTGGTACGAAATCATTACTGCATACAAGCAAGGTGAACTTTCGGATCAGCAAGAGCAGGAACTTTTCCGTTGGAAAACAGAAAAGCCGGAGCATGCTGCGTTCTTTGAGGAAGTTGAAAATTCATGGCTTGCATCACGCGAAAAAATGATGATGCCGGAATTTGATATAAGAAGTGCCTGGAATAAAGTTAAGGCGCAGACAATCGACGAACAACAACCCAAAGTAATTTCTATCTGGAGCCAATTACTTCAAGCACCAATTACTAAAGCTGCAGCTGCTGTATTGGTATTAGCATTGATTACATGGGCAATGAGCAATGTTTTGTTTACCAAACCAACGTTCACAGATTTAAAAGCCTTTAATGGTATGAAAGAATTTTACTTGCCCGATAGCAGTAAAGTTTACCTGCACGATACTACAACAGTACGCTACTCTTCTACCTATGGAGAAGACGAACGTATGGTTTTCTTAGACGGAGAAGCCTTCTTTGAAGTACGTAAAGACGCCACTAAACCATTTACAGTTCTTTCCTTCCGTTCGCGGGTAATCGTGAAAGGAACATCTTTCCTGGTGCGAAGCAGAGCCGGAGATTCTGTAGATGTAGTTGAAGTAGAAGAAGGCAGAGTAGCGGTACTTGAAAAGTACAGCCGTTCAGGAAAAGAAATTATGCTTACAAAAGGAATGGCATGTTCTGTTGATGTTTATGGAGGCCTGCATAAAAGCACAGAAACTGTTGCCAAAACAGCTGCCTGGAGAAAATCCGAATTAATGATTTTCGTTGGAACACCATTAAATCAAGTACTGGCAGATTTGAAAAGCATAACAGGAGTTCAGGTAGTTTTAGAAAATAAAGAAGCGGGCACCTGCAGATTTACAGGGGAATTTGATAATGCAAACCCATCTGAAATTGTAGAGATCATTGCCCTTTCAATGAACATGAAAGTCGAAAAAGAAGGTGATACCTTTCATCTTAAAGGAAGCGGCTGTAAATAACATTCAATAAAAACGTATTAAACATTGAACGATGAAGACAATACTTAAACTTCATATGGTATTATTATGTCTAATATTTTCTATGCAAATAAGCTTTGCGCAAATATTAGATAAGAAAGTAACCATACAATTTCAAAATATAACCTTAGATCAGGCGCTTAAGAAAATAAAAGCCACATATGGTGTAAACTTTTCTTTTTCTCCGGATCAAATAAATCTGAGTCAGAAGGTTTCACTAAACGTTACAAACATAACGCTGAATGAGGCATTGAAACAGTTATTTGCACCAACTCCTATTACATTCAGAGCTGTAGGTAATCAGATCGTTTTGAAAAAAGGAAAAGTGGCAACAACTACATCAACTTCCGGAACCAAATCGGTGTATGCAGCACCAAAGCCTGCAGGAAACGATACAATTTCAACAAAAATAGCTTTAAAAGATACCACTCAAAATCCGCAGCTCACTTTAGAAGCAAAGCCTTTAGTAGTAACTTCTAAAGACACGTCACAAGCGATCAAAGAATTAGATAATAGCTATACGAAAGAATTGACCGATTTAAATTCCAGTTATACACATAAAAAAGATAGTGTTGCAACTGTATCGTATGCTAACAAAACGAAATTAAAGCAAAGCTGGAAAGCAGCTAAACTAGCACTTGCAAATGAATATAAGCAATTAAAGGACAGTATTCTTTTTTCTAAGAACAACAAAGACATCTCCGATAGTGCTGAAGTTGTGTATGACGAAGATCTATTGATACACGACGAATTTCAATTTACAGGTATGTATCCTTTAGGTACACACATGGAAACAAGTGGATTATATAGAAATGATTTTTCTTTAAACTTATTAGTAGGGTATAACGGTGCTGTTTCCGGTGTTGAATTTGGCTGCGTGGGAAATATTGTACGCAAGGAAGTACATGGGGTACAACTTGCTGGTGTATTTAATGTTGCCGGAGAATATGTACGAGGAGCACAAGTGGCGAGTATTGTAAATGTAAGCAATCAGGAAGTTATCGGCGGACAGGTTGCAGGTATTGTTAACGTTGCCGGAGGTGCAATATCCGGATCTCAGATTGCAGGTGTTGTTAATGTAGGCACCGAACAATTAGACGGTGTGCAGCTTTCGGGTGTGGTGAATCAACACAACGGAACAATCAATGGCGGACAGATCGGCTTAGTAAACAATGCCAGAAAAGTCAGCGGTTTTCAATTAGGTCTTATCAATATCAGCGATACAATAAAAGGGGTGCCAATTGGTCTGTTATCTATTTCTAAAAACGGATATGGAAGAGTTGAAGGATATTATTCAGAAACTACACAAGGGAATATTTTAATCAAAACAGGCGTGAAAAGTTTTTACAACATCTTTCAGTTTGGTGCAAATTTCAATACGAAAGATTATTACCGCTGGACTTTTGGTTATGGTATTGGCTCTACCATACAAATGACGAAACGTTCTACACTTTCATTTGATTTGCTTGCTATGCACATAAATGAAAATGAAGCTTTCACTAACAAGATCAATGAACAAGGACAGTTGCGTATAATGCTTGGTGTGAATTTATCAAAACGTGTTTCGCTATTTGCAGGCCCGACATTCAATACATCTTTTTCAGAATTTACAAATGCTGACGGAACAATAGGATCGAAGATGATACCTAAAGAAGGCATTGTATACAAACAGAACATCAATGGTAACGATGGGAAAGTAATTTACAATCCATATTGGATCGGCTTTAATGCAGGTATCCGTTTTTGAACACTGCTTCAACACTAACATCATTTTGTCATTCATCCATTTTATAACAGTTAAATAAATCAATTTAAAATTGAATTCTTCACAACAACAAGAAATTGTTGAATGGAATCATATTGCTCACACTTTAAAAAATTAACCATGAAAACAAAGTATATTTTATTCGGATTGTTTTTGACAACGCTTATTGCTTCGTGTAATAAATGTATTAAAGGTTCGGGTATAGTAGTGACGGATGTCCGTCAAACAACAGCATTTACGGATGTAGTAGCGAATGCAGATTTCAATGTGTATTTAACGCACTCTGCTACGCATGAAGTTAAAATTGTTACGGATGATAATATTGTACCTTATATTGTAACAACGGTTAACAATGGGGTACTAACAATATCGTTCAAAGACAAAACGAATATTCGAAATGTAGACCGCTTGGACATCTACGTTAGTGCACCACTCCTAAATCGGATCGATCTTGAAGGTTCAGGAAACATTCATTCTACCAATAGATTAAAATCACAAGACTTAACAGTGATCCTGAATGGATCAGGAAAAATTTTCATTGAAGATTCGTGTGCCACAGCAGATGTTCAATTAAAAGGATCGGGATCGATTACACTTAGCGGACAAGCTAAAAATCAAACCATATCACTAAGTGGCTCGGGCAATATAAGTGCTTCAGGCTTTAAGACAAAAAATACGGATGTATATTTATCGGGATCAGGTTCTGTTAATGTATATACAGCACAAAATTTCTATGCTAACTTAAGCGGCTCCGGTACAATATTCTATTATGGACATCCTTCTTCTGTAAACAAAGAAGTGAGTGGTTCAGGTACAATTCAAGCAAGATAATATAAGTTTCTAGTTTCAGTTGCTCGTTACTGTTATGTTTTTGATACATGATGCCATCGCTTTAAGCGATGGCATCATGTAATGTTGTAGAGCTCTTTTAACTATGTCTTCATACTTAAATTATTCTGAACATACAATTCATACATCAATGCTTTCGTAAAATCCACAAGCATATTCAGATTTTCCGGTTTGATGCGCCTAGCCTTTTTGTAAACGAAAACCATATTGTGTTTTGACTCTAAGCGGAAACCTTTATTTTTTTCAAAAAAGCGAATCAGTGGATTCGTGAAGAAATCCTTTATAGCAGATTCGTTTGGCCCTTTTAATATATAATAATAAGAGAATACAGAATGTTCTGTAAAATTTATATCTCTAAAGTCTGAATCGTCTTTATAGTCGTCTGTAAAACCATCCGGTTCTAAAATGAACTCAGGGATCTGCATACCCGGAATGCTGAATGTTGCATTTGTCATATTGATATTATGGCTTCTGTTACCTGTGTTATGAAGCAACATCAGATCAGATAATTCAAAAGGTATATTGTAATGCTTTCCGAAAATAACATTTCGCTGCAGTTTTATTTCAATGTGTTTTGTTACTAAAAAATATTCGAGTTTTGATAGATTAGAAACAATCCGATGATCGAAGATAAAACCATTTTTATCCGCAAAAGTCTGCAGTTCTATTTGCCGCTCTGTAAGCATTTCCGTGTCAACAATTCTTCTGGATGCAAGGGGGTGATCGCTCAGATGTTTGTGATGGTCCAGTCCGGCCAATACAATCTGACCGCCTTTCTTTTGGATTTTTTCTTCGTGATAATATAGAT
Source organism: Carex myosuroides (assembly GCA_028015225.1). NCBI lineage: Eukaryota > Viridiplantae > Streptophyta > Magnoliopsida > Poales > Cyperaceae > Carex > Carex myosuroides. Next base: position 79,758 of record JANSWA010000079.1, on the reverse strand, counting down.
GCTCTAAAAATGTATGATCAACAACTTTGGCTTTTGAAAATTCAAAGGTCACATTTGAATATTCCGGAAGCGTTTCTAAATATTTTTTAACGCCCATATAATTTGAAAATACTGCAGCATCATACATATGCAGCGTGTAATTATTCGCGCTTTCCTGTTTTAACTCTGCATTGGTCTTGAATAAGCTGTTTATTTTTACACCAAAATATGCATGGATGATAAGTTCTAAAAGGATACCTGCAAGTATCCCCCAGAGCACGTTTGTGAAAAGGCATATAAGCATGGTAGTAATAAAAACCACCAGCTGCTCGGCCCCGATCTTATACGCCGCCGCCATTTGTTTCGGTGAAGCGAGCTTATATGCTATGTAGATTAAAATTCCTGCAAGTGCAGCTTGAGGAACAATTCTTATCAAAGGTCCCCCTGCAACAACAATCATCAGTAAAAAACCCGCATGGAAAAAATTAGACCAGGCTGATTGTGCACCATAACTAACATTGATCAAACTTCTCTTGGCATCTGAGATCATTGGCAGGCCTCCAATTAATGCTAGCAGCGAATTGCCCGCACCAATAGCAAACAAATCTTTGTTCAGCCTGGACTTGCGGCCTTTGGAATCTGCCATTTCAATTGCTTTGGAGCTGAGCAGTGACTCTAAACTTCCTGCCAATGCAATCATTAAAATATATTGCAGCGAATTTAGAGAAAGTAATTGCGAAAAATCCGGAAACATAATGCCTTCAAATAAATTGTCTGGCAGTGAAACCAAATACATATTCTCTTCAGGCATATTCTGAATATTGAAAAAAAGACTTAAAGGTATTGCTACTATAACAACTATAAGCGGTGCGGGAATGTAAGCAGCCCAGGTACTTTTTAAAAACCCCATGCCAATCATTATGCCCAGACTGATGAAACCAATAATAGCAACGTCAGGGTTCATATTTACAATGGATTCAGGAATTTCCATCACTAATTGTAAGGCTGTTTTCCCATGTGCATCTGCACCGATAAGAACAGGAAATTGTTTGATGGCGATCATAATGCCAAAGCTTGCCATCATACCTAATACAGCTGAAGCCGGGAACGAGTCGCCTAGTGCTCCAAAGCGCAGTACAGCAAATAACATTTGCACAATGCCAGCAATAAATAAGCAGGCCAAAACATATGGAAATGGATTTTCTCCGAATGAATGAACGGCTGCTAAAATAATGACACACAATCCGCTGGCCGGGCCTTTTATGTCCACGTGCGTTCCGGATATAAATGTGATGATCAAGCCGCCTATCAGTGCTGTATAAATTCCCGATACTGCCGGAAAGCCACTTGCAATAGCAATACTCATGCAAAGAGGTAATGCGACAAGCGAAACAACAAATGCAGCCAACAGATCTTTTTGCAAATTTTTTTTGAGCAAAGAATTGTCAGCCGAAGGGTTGAGTATGCCTGAGAATTGCCAGCGTCTTTTGGATTTTGACTCAAGCTCTTCTGCTTCAAAGATCAATTCTTCTTGAACTACCATAACAATAGGAGGAAGTACAATGCATCGTTCTTTTAAAGAACGATGCATCTTTTATTAGAAATGGAACAGGAATTATTTTGTCATGAAGTTAGGGTATGCCTCCATATAATGTTCGGATTCATCCAGTCCGAATATTTCTTCTTCTTTGCCAACCCGGAGCCCGATCGTGTATTTAATGATAAGGAATATAATGAATGAGATGGTGAATGCTGCAACAGCTACAGCACCAATACCAATCAATTGTGTAACGAATTGCTGGCCGCTTGCCTTAGCTCCAAAAAGACCAACAGCAGCCGTGCCCCATATTCCGCAGACTAAGTGCACAGACAATGCACCAACAGGATCATCCAGTCTTAATTTATCAAACATAATTACAGAACCTACAACTAAACTTCCGCTCACCAGCCCAATGATTGTAGCATCTAAAATACTCATTTGATCTGCGCCTGCAGTAATACCTACTAACCCGGCAAGGATGCCATTCAATACCATTGAAAGATCAAAATTTTTGTTGACAGCAAATATTGCCATAGCCGCTGCAATTGCTCCAGAAGATCCGGACACGCAAGTCATAACCAGCACTCTTGAAACAACGCCAGGCTCAGCAGATAGTACCGAACCGCCATTGAAACCGAACCATCCCAGCCACAACATAAATGTTCCTATAACTGCGGAAGTCATGTTATGTCCTTGTATGGGTTTGATCATTCCTTTATCATATTTGCCATGACGTGCACCCAGCAGAATTACACCTGCCAGTGCTGCCCAGCCGCCAACAGAATGCACGAGTGTAGAGCCTGCAAAATCCATAAAATTAAGCGTGTTAAGCCAGCCGCCGCCCCATTTCCAGCTGCCTATGATTGGATAGATAAATGCGGTGAACATGATTGAAAAAACCATAAAGCTCATGAGTTTAATGCGTTCTGCTACTGCACCGGATACAATAGTTGCAGAAGTTGCAGCAAACATTGCCTGGAAAAGAAAGTCTGTCCAATATGTCATACCGGTGTTATACGCCACTGTCTCTCCGCCTTCCGGAAGTTCAATGCCCCAACCACTAAACCCTATAAAATCCATAGAAGTACCAAACTCGAAACCAGGATACATCAGATTAAATCCGCAGATTGCGTGTGTCATTATACCAATGGCTGGTATAATAGAATTCTTAAATAAAACATTTGTTGTATTTTTTGCCTGAGTAAGTCCTGATTCAAGCGTAGCGAAACCTAAGTGCATGATAAAAACGAAGGCGGTTGCCACCATCATCCAGATGTTATTTGCCTTAAAAGATGAATTTGCAATGGTATCTTTGGTGATCGCAAGTTCTGTACGGGTTTTGAACATCAATTCATTTGTGGCATGTAATGAATCATTTAAAGCTGTTTGGGCAAGATTTAAACTGTCAACCAGCATCTGCTGCTTCATGAGCATCACAGAGTCATACATTTCAGGGGTTACGTTTGGCATACTCAATTTTAAGTTGATTAAATAAAGAACAAAAGGATATCGTTCGCTGTTCTAAACACAGCGGCATGCTTGAGAATCCTGTAGAACAGGGCTCCAACGTATTCATACTTATTTTTATTCGTGCGAAGTTGTGGGAACTTCGCTACTACTACTTCTGCTTATTGAGTGAAGAATCAGATGCTGATTCTGACAGACGTTTTAACATCTTTTACAAAGATCTTTCCGTCACCGGCCACACCTGTTGTGGCCGCCTTTTTAATACAATCGACTACTTCTGCCGCATCGACTTCAGGCACTACTATTTCAATTTTTCTTCGGGAAATTGAGCTTGCATCAAATATGGCTGTTCCTCTATAAGAACCTTTGTGTTCTTTCGTAAACGTGACACCTTTCACATCAAAAAAAATGAAGAACTCAACTCCAATGGCGTGTAATGCATCCCGGACATCATCAAATTTTCCTGCACGGATAATAGCACTTATTTCAACCATCATATAGTTATGCTCCTTTCTATCGATATAACTATATCGATATTTTAATAATAGAAAATCTATTTCGTGAAAGCAAAAAAATTTAACTTAATTACGCTTTTTATGCATTTTAGAATATTTAATATTAAAAAAATTAAATTATATACACTGCTTTTATAGTTACATTCTGTTTTAAATTTTGTATTTCGGCAAGAGTAAGCGATATTTACAAGCTCCAGCCTTATTGTGTTAATCCCGAATGAGAAACATACGCCACCATGCACTTGTAGTAACCTGTAACGATAGAAAAATTCTGGAATCTATCCGCAATAAAGTACTTGAATTATACAAGCTGCACATGGAAGCATCGAACGGATCAAATCTGGTTTCCGAAATAAAAGACAGTATCGTAAATAATTACTGTTCCTTTTTTATTATTCCGGATGGAAGCAAAGAAGGTTACGATGCTTCAGACGATGGAGACATTATTCGTGAAAAAATTGTTGATCATATACAACCACTGTGTAAATCCGAAGAGTATCATTTAAGTTTTGGTGAAATTTCTTTCGGAGCAGACGACAGCAAAACAACGTTCAGACATAGTTAATTTTTGCAAGCATTCCTCATTTTTATGTAACATCCACATCTGTGGTATTTGATACTTTTGAATATAAATAATCATAATCAGCCATTTTAAATTCTCAACGCCATGATACAATTAACGAGAATTTCGAATTGTTTTATCATCGTTGCAATTTTAAGCCTTGCATTTATTGCTGCGACGAATTCAACCGATCTTCATATAGGCAGTAAAGCCCCGGCTTTTACTGTAGCCGCCCTTGATGGCGGGGATAGCATTTCGTTAGATGATTATAAAGGTAAGATTGTCATTGTGCACTTATGGAGTCCAACCTGTCCGCATTGCAGAGAAACAAACAAAGCTCTTCAAGCGATAATGGCGCCATACAAGGAAATAAATCTTGCCTATATAATGATCGCAATTGATGCAGATACATCCACGTTAAGACCTGTTATCAGAGAAGACAAATTAGATTTTGCAATACATGGTTATGACCCGTTTGATGGTGCAGCGAAAAGCATGCGTGCATATGAAGCGCCGGGAACACCATGCATAAATATTGTGGATGAAAAAGGAAATCTGATAGCGGTGAATATTACCGCAAATGAATTAAAGAGGTTTTTGAAAAAGAAATTTACCGCATAACTAATAAGGAATACTGCCTGTACTGACAAGCGTCATGGGTTTATCTTCGGAATTTTAAACAGTTTTTCGCATTTTTGTTTTCTTATAAATACATAAATTATGGAAAACGAAGCGCTTTATTACCGGTTAGGCAAGGAAAACCTGGATCTTTTGGTAGAACGTTTTTACGACCTGGTTTTTGTAAACGACCAGATAGCGCATTTGTTTAAAAACGATAAAGAAGAAATTAAATTCAAGCAGCGGCTATTTTTATCCCAGTTTTTGGGCGGCCCTCAATTATACTCTGAAAAATTTGGCCATCCGCAGATGCGTGCACGCCATATGCCGCACCCGATCACAGAAACAGATGCAATTGCATGGTTACACTGTATGTCTCAGGCAATTGCCTCACTTCCTATAACAGAAGCACTAAAAGACGAATTATTTGCCCGTTTTCCGTCCACAGCCATGTTTATGGTGAATAAAGAGTAAAAATTTCCAATTTCCGATAGTTTTATAATCAGAAAATCTGATATTCAATACAATTCAGTAATTCAACACATTAACTTTTTATAAAAAAGCTGAATAGGAGTTTATCATATTCCAATACCCCATTTTTCACAGTAAAATGCCCCTTTTTCCTATTTCAATAAAAATGCACTACCTTGGTATATTAATATAAATCAACAAGTTTATGCAACTAAGGAAATTTGGAAGAAGCAATTGGAAGGTAAGTGAAATCGGATACGGAATGTGGGGAGCCAGTGGCTGGAAAGGCTCGGATGATTCACAATCAGAACAATCATTAGATCTGGCTGTTTCAAGAGGAGTTAATTTTTTTGATACCGCTTGGGGTTATGGCGAAGGTCATAGTGAACAATTATTAGGAAGACTGGTAAAGAGACACCAAAGTCAAAAAATCTATGTAGCCACCAAAATTCCCCCGATGAATTTTAAATGGCCGTCTAAAAAATCCTTTACCCTGGATGAGTGTTTCCCGACTGCCCATATAAAAGAATATACTGAAACAAGTTTAAAGAACCTGGGTGTTGAGAAAATTGACTTAATGCAATTTCACGTTTGGGAAGATGCCTGGGCAAACGACGAACGTTGGCAGCGTGCCGTGGAAGACCTGCAAAAGGAAGGCAAGGTAGATGCCTGGGGAGTAAGTGTAAACCGCTGGGAACCTGAAAATTGTTTGAATACATTAAAAACCGGTCTAATAGATTCTGTACAAGTGATCTATAATATTTTCGATCAGGCACCGGAAGACGCATTGTTTCCGCTGTGCAAAGAATTAGATATTGCGGTTATTGCACGTGTGCCATTTGACGAAGGAACATTAACAGGCGCTATTACAAAGGACACAACCTTTGAAGAAGGAGATTGGAGAGCAAGCTATTTTGTTCCTGAAAATTTAATTTCCAGCTCCGAACACGCAGATCGATTGAGACCAATAGTTCCTCAGGGAATGACGATGGCAGAAATGGCATTACGCTTTATTTTAATGAACGACAATGTTGCTACAACGATACCGGGTATGCGTAAAGAGCGCAATGTAATTGCCAACACGGGCGTAAGCGACGGCAAAAAATTAAGTCTTGATCTATACAACGAATTAAAAAAACACCGCTGGGATAGAGAGCCAACTGCCTGGTCTCAATAATTACTTTCAACGACCTATCCGTAGAGTTAGCGAAGTGCTCTACGGATGGATTTGGCTCACAATACAACACCCAACTTTAATCGTTTCAGTTTAACCAATTTTTAAAGAACCAATGAACAAAAAATATCTTCTCTGGATATTTTCTACAGGCGTTTTAATCGGTGCATACTCATGCACAAATAAAAAAACGGAAGAAAAATCAATAAATGAAATTGAAAAAATTATCTCCGGAATGACGCTGGAAGAAAAAGTTGGACAGATGACCAACCTTACACTGGCGACCATTGCTAATGAAGTAGATAGTACGGTTGTTGTTGATACAGCGAAACTAAATGATGTGATCATCAAACATCATGTCGGCTCCATTCAAAATGTATTAACTCATGCATATACCTTAGATGAATGGCATTCAATTATAGAACCCATTCAAAAATTAACACTGGAAAAAACCAGACATAAGATTCCGTTTCTGTATTGCATTGATGCAGTACATGGGGCTAACTATGTATATGGCGGTACGCAGTTTCCGCACAACATCGGCATGGCTGCTACAAGAAACAGATCACTGGCACAGGAGTGTGGTGCAATCACTGCAGTTCAGACAAGAGCGGCCGGCATTCGGTATAATTTCGCTCCGGTATTAGATGTAGGCCGCAATCAGCAATGGTCGCGTCTGGGAGAAACATTTGGAGAAGACACATATTTAGTTTCTGAGATGGGCGTTGCCGCCATTCGTGGTTTTGAGGGTGGTGATGTTTCAAACCCAGTGCATGTTGCTGCATGTATGAAACACTTTATTGGATATTCGGCACCTTTAAATGGCAAAGACAGAGCATCGGCAAACATCCCGGAGATCGTTTTGCGTGAACATTATTTGCCATCGTTCAGAGCAGCTGTTAATGAAGGCACACATACCTTGATGGTAAATTCAGGAGAGATAAATGGTACACCTGTACATGCAAGCAAATATCTGTTAACGGATGTATTAAGAACGGAGCTTGGCTTTAAAGGTGTTGTAATTACTGACTGGATGGACATTCTAAAACTAAAAGAGCGTCATCAGGTAGCAGAAACACACAAAGAAGCAGTATTGATGGCTGTTAATGCCGGCATTGACATGTGTATTGTTCCGTTTGATTTTAGTTTTACAGATGACCTGATCGCATTGGTAAAAGAAGGAAAGATCTCTGAAGAACGCATCAATGAATCGGTAAGAAGAATTTTACAACTGAAAAAAGATCTGGGTTTATTTGAACACCCATATTTAGAACAGGAAGCAGTAAATGCATTCTCAAAACCTGCATATACAGAAACAGCACTGCAGGCTGCACGCGAATCGATTACATTATTAAAAAATGAAAATGGATTACTGCCTTTATCAGACAAACAAAAAGTTTTAGTAACCGGACCCTATGCAGACGCACTTTCTGAATTGCATGGTGCATGGTCCTATTCATGGCAGGGCAATATTGAAAAATTATATCCCGATAGTTTAAATACGCTTGTAGAAGTATTTAAAAAAGAAACTCCAACAACCTGTATTTTTGACCTGTCGGCTTGGCCAAGAACAAATGAATGGAATAAATCTCTGATCATACGGGCACGTTCATCAGACGTGATTGTTGTTTGTGCCGGAGAAGCAGCGTATGCAGAAACACCCGGTAACATTCCGGACCTGGCATTTGATTCAACACAGGCTGCAATCATTAAAGAGCTGGCAAAAACAGGAAAGCCAATAATACTTGTTCTGCTGGAAGGCCGTCCGAGAATTATCCGTGAAATCGAACCATACTGCAGCGCTGTACTTTTGGCATATTGGCCGGGTTCACAAGGTGCACAGGCTATTTATGATGTATTGTATGGAAAATATAACCCAAGCGGAAAATTACCATTCACATACCCACGTTACAGCGGAACATTGATTACATACGATCATAAATTACTAGATGAAGCGCTTGAAATTGTAGAGCCATATTCGTATTCGTATGAATTCAATCCTCAATATCCATTTGGGCATGGCTTATCGTATACAACCTTCGGCTACAGCCCGATTAGCTTAATTTCAGACACATTGCGTTCGGCCGATTCATTAAGAATTTCGGTTACAGTAACAAACACCGGCAAAACAGCAGGACAGGAAGTGGTTGAATTATATACAAGAGATATGGTTGCATCGATTACACCCTGTGTGAAACGCCTTCGACGTTTTGATAAAATAAATTTAAAACCAGGGGAGTCTAAAATTGTTAACTTTGTAATTACGAAAGAGGATCTTGCATTTGTAAATCAAGACCTTCATACCGTTACTGAACCCGGAGCTTTTGAGATCATCATTGCAGGTCAGAAAACACGGATCTATTATAAGTAACTACACGATAATCTATAAAAGCAGAATCATGAACAAGATCATTTATATCGCCTCATTACTGGCGTTATTTAGTTGTGCTGAAAAACCCGAAGCACAAAAATCAATACATGCAACAGCAACATTGAAATGGAAAACAGATACGATCTTAAAAGTGCCGGAATCTGTTTTATATAATACTGCCGATAAATTTATTTATGTATCAAACATAAACGGAAAACCGGATAGCGCAGATGGTAATGGGTTTATTACCCGTATGACATTAGATGGCAAAATAGATCAGCTTGAATGGCTGAAGGGATTGGATGCACCGAAAGGAATGGGTGTATATGAAGGAAAAATGTATGTAACCGACATTCATAAATTGGTGATTATTGATATGGCAACTGCAAAAGTTGAAAAATCAATAATTGTAGATAGTTCAGAGTTTTTGAACGATGTTACAATCGATGCAAAAGGAAATGTATACTTTACAGATTCGCAAGCGAAAAGAATCCATTTGTATAAAGATGGGGTAGTGAGTTTATGGTCAAGTGATCCCTTATTGCTTAAGCCAAATGGATTATATGCATTAGAAAATTCACTTCGTATTATTGATATGGAAAGCGGATTGTTTTATGATGCAGATTATTCAACAAAAAAATTAACGGGTGTTGCGAAGGATATTCCCGGAGGTGATGGTGTAATGCAGATTTCTAAAGAAGAATATATTATTTCCTGCTGGCAGGGAGAAGTGTATTATGTAAATGATTCGATCACACAAAAAATACTGGATACAAAAGAAGCGAAGTTAAATGCGGCAGATTCCTGGTATATAGACACAGAAGACTTATTGGTAGTACCAACATTTTTTGGCAATTCGGTGATGGCTTACACAATTACAAAAAAATAAATTTGTTGTTCATACTAAGCGGTCAAAAGGGAACGTTCTTTCGTATAATTCATTGATTTATATGGAAGAACGTTCCTTTTTATCTTAAAATGGATTTCGTATATGCGATTTAAACAGTTTAAATTACTGTTTTATACTTATACCTGTTATATTTATATGTTACAATAAAACAAAAGATACTATGTTACAATCCATTCTATTACAACTTCAAACATCCGGAGTATCTGAGGCAGCATCTGAAGCAGCACCTGCAGCAGTAGCGCAGGAGGATTTCTCATTATTGCACATCTTAATGATGGGTGGACCGATCATGATCCCGATCCTGCTTTTGTCAGTTGCAGCACTTGCTATTTTTATTGAACGCTTTTTATATATTAAAAATGCAGCTAAGACAGACGAGCGTATGCTTGAAGATATAAAGGAAAAGATTAAGGCAGGCAATCTGGAAGAAGCAAAGAGGATATGTCACCGTTCTTCCGGTGTTACAGCACGTGTATTTGAAAAAGCATTGAACCGTTTGGGTTCTCCGGTACGTGATATTGAAAGTATCATGGAAAGCGTTTCAAATATTGAAGTGAACAGAATGGAAAAAAATCTTCCCTTACTTTCTGCTATTGCAGCTATTGCCCCAATGTTTGGTTTCCTTGGAACAGTAGCAGGTATGATCAAATCCTTTTATAATATTTCTATTGCATCCAATATCAGTATTGGTATTATTGCCGGCGGTATCTATGAAAAAATGATCACGTCTGCATCAGGCTTAGTGGTAGGTGTATTGGCTTATATGATGTACACATACCTGAACCATAGAATTGACAGCGTAATTGCTACGCTTGAAGACAACAGTGTTGACTTTTTAGATACACTTTATAAGCCGGCAAATTCATGAAACTAAGAAGAAGAAAAAGAGGCCATGGAGCCATGGAGGCTTCGTCTCTAGCCGATATTCTATTCTTCCTGATGTTGTTCTTCTTAATGGTTTCAACATTGGCGAGCCAAAATGCGCTTGGCATAAAGCTTCCTGAATCAAGAACAGGAAAATCGATGCATCAGGAATTGCTGAGTGTTTCGATTAATGCCCAAAGACAATACTTAATTGACGGCAAGCCGGTCTCATTCGCCGATTACGAAGCCATATTGAAGAAAAAAAGCATAACTTCTCCGAACATTACCATTGCCTTGCGCATTGATAAAAGCGTGCCGATAGAAGAATTGATCAATGCAGTAGATGTAATCAATTTATACAAACTGCATTCTGTAATTTCTACTGCTGAAAAAAAATAGGTGCAAACAATGCATCGCTTACTAAAAAAGCCCATGACTCAAGCCTACTTAAGTCATGGGCTTTTTTAGTTTGGACAAAAACGTGTATTTTAGATTTTTAAAACGAAAAAATAAATATGTTTTCATCCCTGTTTAAAACGAAAAGCATCGAATCTATTCTCAAAGAAGAGAAAGGCGAGCTTAAAAAAAGCCTTGGAGCAACCAGCCTTATCTTATTGGGCATTGGTGCGATTATCGGTGCGGGGATTTTTTCTCTTACCGGAATTGCAGCTGCTAATAATGCCGGTCCGGCAGTAACCATCTCTTTTATGATCGCAGGTTTGGGCTGCGCATTTGCGGGTTTATGTTATGCGGAGTTTGCATCCATGCTGCCGATCGCAGGAAGTGCCTATACGTATTCGTATGCAACACTCGGCGAATTTATTGCCTGGATCATTGGTTGGGATCTGGTTTTAGAATATGCGATTGGTGCTGCAACGGTAGCCATCAGCTGGTCGCGCTATTTAATTAAGTTACTTGAAAAAACTTGGGGTCGACAATATTCCATATCAATGGATGATGTCGCCATTTGAGAGCAGCATGATCAATGGTGTAAACGTGCATGGCATTGTTAACATACCTGCTGTGTTTATTACCTGTTTAATGTCGTTGGTTTTGATCCGCGGCATTAGTGGGTCAGCAAAATTAAACAGCGTTATTGTAGCACTTAAAGTAAGCGTGGTAATAGCATTTATCGTTTTGGGCTGGAGTTATATAAACCCCGCGAATCATGCAGATTATATACCTGCCAATACAGGCGCATTTGAACACTTCGGGTGGACAGGCGTAATGACGGGTGCAGCAGTAGTATTCTTTTCATTCATAGGCTTTGATGCAGTATCAACAACTGCACAGGAAGCTAAAAATCCGCAGCGCGATATGCCGATAGGTATATTAGGTTCACTGGTAATATGCACGATTTTGTATGTGTTGTTCTCTTATGTAATGACAGGTCTTGCAAACTACCAGCTCTTTAAAGGCGAAGCCGCACCCGTCGCCTTAGCTATCGCAGCTACAAAGTATGGGTTCTTTCAGGAATTGATTATCATTGCAATTCTTGCAGGTTACACATCGGTGATCATGGTATTGTTAATGGGACAATCACGTGTGTTTTTCAGCATGTCAAAAGACGGCTTGGTTCCGCCGATTTTTTCAGAAATACATCCGAAATATCAAACACCGTGGAAATCGAATATTTTATTCGCTATACTGGTTAGTTTATTTGCAGCGTTTGTACCTGTATCTGTAGTGGGCGAGATGTCAAGCATTGGAACCTTGTTTGCCTTTGTATTGGTCTGTGTTGGTGTATTGGTATTGCGCAAAAAACAACCGAATGCACCAAGAGCATTCCGTACACCATGGGTACCTTTTGTACCAATCATGGGGATCATTATTTGTTTCTACCTGATGTACGCACTTCCTAAAGAAACCTGGGAACGTCTTATAATATGGATGGCAATTGGTATCGCTATTTATTTTTTATACAGCAAGAAACATAGCAAGCTTAATAAAGAACAGCAATAACGAAGGAGGCGCTGTATGTAACGCAAATCCATTCTTTGGATAAATAAAAAAAGAAGTCATGCCTGCAGCGTGACTTCTTTCATTTTAAACTAAACTCAAACGACAACATTTATTAAACAGACTGAATGAGTACGCCCGTCATGGCAATAGAGCCATTGGTAGTTACATCATTAAAGAAGGAAACAGAATCTTTGTTTGTTTTTAAACCCACTGCATATAACAAAGGCAAGTAATGTTCAGGTGTGGGAATGGCGAATTTACTGTTCTCCAGCGTTTGATACTGGATCAATTTTGAATAATCACCGCCGGCATTGATTATACTTTTTACATTCGTGTTAAATGCAGCAGCCCAATCATACGCAGTGTCGTTCCATTGCATCATACGTAAGTTGTGTACGATGTTACCACTGCCAATGATTAACACACCACGCTTGCGCAGTTCATATAAGTCCTGCGCCAAAGCAAACTGCTCCTCGGGTTTTTTTCGAACATCCAGACTCATCTGGTATACAGGGATCTTTGCTTCGGGATACATGGGCAATAATACCGACCATGTACCGTGGTCCAATCCCCAGGTATGATCTTCGTGTACTTCCCATTTAGATAGAAGTGTAGCAGTTTCCTTTGCTAATTCAGGCGAACCGGGTGCAGGATATTGAGCATCGTGCAAAGCTTTTGGAAAACCGCCGAAGTCATGTATAGTGGCAGGATTGGCCATTGCCGTTACTTTTGTGCCGACTGTTTCCCAGTGTGCTGACACAACCATAATTGCTTTCGGTGTTGGCAACGTTTTGGCCAACTCTTTCCAGGTTGTATTGAATTTATTTTGTTCAATGGCATTCATTGGACTACCATGGCCAACAAATAGAACAGGCATAACAGCATCAAGCTTGGGTTCATTATCCCAGGCACGAGCAAATTGATGTAAACCAATCATTGCAGTTCCGACAAGCGCGGCGGTTTTTATAAATTTTCTACGATGCATATTAAAATGAGATATGCGTGGCAAATGAATATGAGTTAAGCATAAAACTGAATCAGCGTTCAGTTTCTGCTTTTAAGTGTTTCTGTAATTGTTTTTCAATGGCTTCATACGAACTATAACTTTCCGTAAGAATTGTATACGTTGCGCCCTGTTTTAGTAACAATGTCGGAAAGCCTGTTACACCAAGGTCTGCCGCTCTTTTGAATTCTGCATGCGCTTGTTTTAAATACGTCGAATCCTGCATGCGGTTCAGAAATTGAGTACGGTCAATGTCAAATGTTACGGCGAGGTCGGCATACAGAGAATCCTTATTCAGGTCTTTTGCTTCAACAAAAAACAATTTTTGCATGCTGTGAGCAAACTCTATTGTTCGATCAGTTTTAAACGATTTGTATACACAAAGTGCTACAGAAGGTTTTTCAGAAGAAGTTACATACGTACCTTCTTTTAAGAGCTGAATATAAGGCTCTCCAAATGTTGCGCCTGTCGTTTTCTGAAGCCGGGGAATAGCGCTTAAAATATATTCAGCCATATCACCTACAGGCGCGATTCTATTACCCATGATCATACCGCCGCTAATAATTTCTAATTCTATGGCTGTACTGTAATTCTTCTCAATTTTTTCAGCTACGCTCCCAAAGCCATAACACCAGCCACAAAGAGGATCATATACATATATCACCTTCATTTTTTCTTTTTTTAACAAAGAATAATTGAATTCAGAACTTGTACTGAAGACAAGTATAAAAAGAGCTAAAATATACAATATTGATTTTTTCATGTGCGCACACTATTTGATGTTGTAACATCTATTTTTATTAATTAATTCCATTCGCTAAAATCTGTTTATTTAGAACAATAAAAATCACACATACGGTCGAATAAACTACGATTAAAAAATCAAAAAATTGAATTTGGCAACGAAATAGTTTTATGGTGCGTTTAACACAAGGATATGCCTGAATTCTGAGAAGACTTCAGAAAATTTTAATTGGCATAATCATTGAAAAGGAATTCATTACAAATTTTAACCTTGATGTAAATGAAAAAAAATTATTTATGCAATCGTAATCGGTGTATCCGTTTCGTTGGCAGGCTGTAAAAAGCCTGATGAAGTACCACCCGCATATACAGGCAGGTCTGAAGCGGATGATGCAAGCGCAAGAAATGAATTAGATAAAGTGAATAGTGATATTGAAGCAGTTTATAATTCTCAGGAATATGCAGATGCTTCAGGTCTAAGAACAACAGGCGCAATTCTTCCTTGCGGGAAAGTGACATTAAACACGCAGAATTTCACTATCCAATATAATGGTGTTAATTGCGGTTCCAGAACGTTAAGCGGATCAATTCAAGTTACACTTTTAACACCAGGAGTATTTTCAGATCCAAATGCAAGATTAAAGATTGTATACAATAATTATAAAGTGTTGTATTATACAAACAATCAATCAATCACATACAATGGAACAAGCTACATTACAAATGGTCCAAACGGAGGAACATTATTGAGCTTGTTTACAACAACACCAAAAACGGTTGTGCATAGTGTAAGAGGTCAATTGGAACTAACTTTTGATTCAACAGGTACAGGCAATCACAATGTAGTCAGAGAATGGAATGTATTCAGAAAAAATACATATACCTCCACCGGAACACAAACAGGAATATCATTAAAGGTTGAAGGAGATACATCAATTCCTGCGGATACCTATATTCCGGGTACTTATGCACTGACGAGTGAATACGGTATTTCAAGAGATGGTGATAAATTCGTTTGTAATCTTTCAACACCATTCTTGTGGGCTAATTGCGGATCATCGTATGCAGGGCCATATACATTGAAAGAGGGCAAGGTTGAATATACAGTAGATTTATCATCGAATCCAATTGCCCTATTAGGGATTACAAAAGGTACATGGAGCGCAACTGCCGGTTATCGATACGACAATGCTAGTAGCTACGTGTATGATGGAGGCTGCGATTCGGGCGGCTATAAATTAGATTTTGCATTAAAGAATAACAGTGGGACGGATGTATATACATCTACAACCTTCCAGCCTTACTAAACACACCTGATTAATAAAAAAACCTCTCAATTTATCGGGAGGTTTTTTTATTAATTTATCCACTAATTGATAATATAGACTTTGCGACTGATTTTATTTGTAGTAACTTTAGGTCAATGTTTTAATAGGCAAATATGTTTCTTTTAGCTTTATATCCTGGCTCAGGAGATACGTATGTAAGTAATTTGCTAAAGCAATTTCTGAAAATAGATACGGTTCTATTTGAAGATCAAAATGTAGATCAGGCATTTTTAGTTAAGACACAACAGCACCCCAAAGATCTTCCCGCTGCTTTATTAGAGAATAGAAAAATTATTCTACTTGTCCGCGATGGCAGGGATTGCGTCGCAAACAATGCGTATTACAGATACAATACGATTACACAAAGCACGTCCATCAGCAATAATATAAACGAAGCAATTGTTGCTACCAAGGGAAGTCATTTCAGAGGCTGGTCCAGACATGTAGAAGCATGGATTGACAAGGCAGATATAATTATCCGGTTTGAAGATCTGATTGAAAATCTGCATCGGGAAATGAAACGGCTTTCCCATTTTATGCATGTTCATTATCCCGAAACAATTTCTACAGTGGATTATACATATGATCCTGTTGTATACGGCGATCACATAAGCTCTACTGAAAAAGACAGGTACTCAAAAAATATTCTTATTCCTGGAACATGGCAGGATGCTTTAAATAAATATCAGCAAGCTTTATTTATTAAATATCATGTACGCACCTTAGTTAAGCTGTCGTATTATGAGTATCAAATGCCCAGAAAAATTTCGATTGCTGAATACTATCCGAATGTATATGAAAAGCTCGGCATGCATCAGCCTGCAGTTAACAAGTATAAAATATTAATTGAATCGTCGAAATTATGTATGCCATATAATGATGGCACAAAGAGATATGTTATTGAATTGATCAAAGCAATAAAAGAAATCACAAGAAATAATCCGGTTTGGGATATACAGATTTTTGATTCAAATAAATACACATCAATTAATGATTTTGAAATAAACCCATATTTAAATTTGTGGCAGTTGAGAAAAATAAATTTTCTAAACTAAAGACAGCTGTTGCCGGCCAGATGAAATCAATATTGGGATCTGTTTTGTCAGCTGAAAATTATTTAATTGTTGGACTACAATACAAACGCGTAAAAGCAAAGTGTGTTAGCAATTCAAAAATTTTCAAAGATAAAGCATATACATTTCTTTCTAAAAAAATTAATAATTCTGTTGAATCAATTGAGAGAAATGCTGTTTTTTCACCTAAAGAATATGACTTGGTTCATATACCTTTATTGCAGCATGCTGAATTTATACTGCAGGCAAAAGAGAAGGCCCTTATTACGATTCATGATTTAACACATTTATCACATCCGCAATATCATCAGATGGATAACATTGCTTTAGCGAACTACGGTTTAGAATTGAGCATGAAACAAAATGCTGCATTTTTTTCTATTTCTCAAAGTACAAAAAATGATTTCATAAACCGCTTTTCAGCAGATCAACATTTGGATATGATACCTGAAGCGGCAGACCATACCGTTTTTTGTCCGTTGGACAGTAAATACTGGCAGGACACAATTCGTGCTGAGATCGGATTAAAAACAACGGATGAATTTTTTCTTTCAGTTTCTACATTAGAACCTCGTAAGAATTTAAAAAATGCGATTCTTGGATTTCAAAAGGCAGTTCCATATTTACCAAGTAATGTATATTTTGTTATTGTTGGAAAACAAGGTTGGAAATTGGATGAAGTATTGCCGGAATTAAAAAATATTTCCAACAGAATTATTTTTACTGGATTTATGCCTGAAGTTTCTTTACCTTGGCTGTATCGGGAAGCACTGGCGCTGATTTATATTTCGCACTATGAAGGTTTTGGTTTGCCGATTTTAGAAGCGATGTCCTGCAAAACGCCTGTTATATTTGGCAATAACAGTTCCATGATCGAAGTAGTAGGCAACTCGGGTTATCCGGTAGATAGTGAAGATATCGACGAAATCTGTATTGCGATTATTGGGGTTTCAAGTAATAAAGAAGAACGCAAAGAAAAGTCGTTGCAAGCATTGATACAATCAAATAATTTTCATTGGCAAAAAACAGCAATACAAACATTAGAGTTGTATAAGAGCCGTATTGAAACGTTAAGTAAACTGTAGACTAAAAATGAAGTTTATAAAGAACAAATATTTGTTTTTCGAATTAATAAAAATAGAATTTACTCAAAATTATAAAAGGTCTTTTATTGGAGTTGCATGGATTTTATTTCTACCATTAGTACAATCGTTGGTTTGGATATTTTTGCAGCAAAGCGGCTTACTTAATCCAGGAAAATTAGAAGTTAATTACATTGCTTATATATTAATCGGAACCTTATTATGGCAGCTGTATAGTCAATCATATGACTTTCTGGGTAATTGCATCACTACTTCTATAAAATCACATTCACAAGGGTATGTACCGATGCTTACGGTCATAACTGCAAAGTTCATTTTGATCTTAGCACGATTTTTAATTTCAGGAGTAATAAATATGACCATCATTTATATTTTCTTTGGCGCTTCATTAAATATTCCTTTGTTTCTGCTATATATATTACCACTTGTTGTATTATGTTTTTCAATCGGAATATTCATGTCTATGATTGAGGTTGTAAGCGAGGACATATTTATTTTAGGAAAAGAATTTAATAAAGTATTGTTGTTTTTGACACCAATTATTTATTCGCCGAAATTTGATTCCGCTATTTTGCATACAATCATTCGTTTTAATCCATTAACGTATTTGATTGGTGTTCCCAGAGATTTCTTGCTATCGGGAACAACTGCAATTTCAATTCCTACGTTTGGCTTAATATCCGTATTCGTCGGAATTCTCTGTTGTATAAACATATTTGTCTACAATAAACGGGTTCGTATTTTAATAGAAAAATTGATAGAATAATGGAGCTGGTTCGCATTGAAGATCTTAATAAAAAATTTTGTAAGAAATTACATTGGAGTTTATGGTATGGGTTCTTGGACCTATTTGCTCTTAATCCAACCAAGAAACTTCGTAAGCATGAAAAATGGGCTCTGACTGATATTAATATAACAATAAATCAAGGAGACTTTATTGGCATATTAGGGAAGAACGGATCCGGCAAAACAACATTGGTCCGGATCATTGTCGGTACTTACCAGGCAACCATAGGAAAGATAATTTCTACTGTTACAATCATACCCTTATTTGTAGGTAACCAGGCTTTAAATAGATTTTATTCAGGAGTTGATAATTATTTTTTTATAGGCGCAATTGCAGGAGTTGGCAGAAAAGAACTAAAAAAGCGTATTCCCGTTTTTACAGGAATTTTCCGGATTAGGAGATGATATCTATATGCCAATGGGTACATATAGTTCAGGCATGCGTGTAAAATTAAGGTTTGGTGCAGTTAAAGCAATTGATCCGGGTTTAATTATTATTGATGAAGCGCTTTCAGTAAGTGATGGGCAATTTCAAAAGAAATGCTTTGAATACCTGCATGAATTTTCACGCTCAAAGGCGATTGTATTTATTTCTCATGACATTTCTTTAATAAAAAAACATTGCAATCGGATTATTATTATGACAAAGGCTCTATTAAATATGATTCAAGCGATGTTGAAACAGGTGTTGCAATGTATCAAAGTTTGTAAAATGAAAAGTTGGAAATTATTCGGTTCAAAAAAATTAGTTCCTATTTCTGAATTAGATATAGAATTAATTTCATTGCATATTCCTAAAACGGGCGGTACTTCATTTAGGTCATTATTAAATAAAAATTACGGCATTGAAAACGTTACGCAATTTGATATCCTCTACAACGAGGAGGTTAAATTCAAAATCCGTGGAAAGGAAGTTGCTGAACCTTTATTTTCGCCAGGCACAAAAGTATTGCACGGGCATTTTGAATATTGGAGATTAATTGAATTGTATCCTAATTTGAAAAATGTACCTGTTATTACGTGGGTGCGGGATCCTGTAAAACGGGTTGTGTCTAACTATTATTATTTATTAGAAATACTGAAAAAGGAAAATGCAAACAATGCCTTGTCATTATCATTAATAAATCGTCTGGCATGTTCCTTAGCTGAATTTTCAAACAAACCACTTGAACAAAATAAAATGGCAAAACATTTAAAAGGATTGGATATTCATTCAGCCTTTTTTGTGGGAGTTATTGAAAATTATTCAGAAGATGTGCTTAAGTTAAGTAACAAGTTGAACTGGAAACACAAACATCAGGAAGCAGTTAATCAAACAAAAAATAAAAAATCTTCTATTGAAGATTCCGTTATCAAAATCATTGAGAATAATAATACACTTGATGTACAATTATATAAAGAGGTTACTCAACTTGTGAAATGAAAAAAGTTTGGATAGCATCTTTCCCACGATCAGGAAATACATTTTTCAGAAATGTATTATTTCATGTGTATGGATTAGATTCATTAGAAGATGAATCCTTACTTAAAGACAGCCACCAGAAAGATTCAATAGTCTTTATTAAAGCACATTTATTACCGTACCAGTTAAAAACATACGATCCTAAAAAGGATGTTGTTATTTATTTGGTTCGCGATGGAAGAGATTCAATTTGCTCCCTGGCTTTTAAAAGAAAAAATTTAATAGATCCGGAATCAAGTATGCACCAGAATTTTCTTGAAGCAACGAAAGCAGACAGAGGTTCATTTTTTGGCGGATGGGCAAACAATTGCAGATTGTGGCTTGCAGAAGATTGCACATTGGTTCGGTTCGAAAATCTGGTAAGAGATCCTAAAGCTGTTTTTTCGGAATTAGAAAAAGTAATTGCTCTGCCAAAAGCAAATTGGGATGAGTTACCGACATTTGAAAAACAAAAACAAGGAATTGCGAAGCATGGTATAGAGCCGGACTACAATTACCAGGGCGGCGATTTCAGTCAGAAATTTTTTAGAAAAGGTGAAATAGGAAATTGGAGAACAGAAATGCCGCTTGAGTTTCAACAGCTCTTTTGGAAAAACTCTGCTGACATGGCCACTCGTTTAGGCTATACTGAAGATGGTGTTGTAAATGAAATTGATTTCACACGTGTGAATGAAATCAAATTGGAAAAAAAGCAAAACTCTAAACTCAAACTTTTACTTCAGTATGGTGCGGTATTGAGAAAAATAATAGGAGTGAGAAATTATCTGAGAAATAAATTATCCGGTAAAAAGCGATAATTTTTGCATAACAGTAAATAACAGTAGCAATATATGAGCAAAAAAGTCTGGTTGGCATCTTTTCCCAGGTCAGGGAATACGTTTTTCAGAAATATTTTATTTCATGTATATGGAATTGATTCAATAAAAAATGAATCACTTTATGATGCTTCTGCTTCTGCAACTACATTTATAAAGACACACGATTTACCATTTTTATTAAAAACATATTCTAAAAAAGATCAGGTAATTTATCTTGTAAGAGATGGTCGTGATTCGATCTGTTCACTTGCCAACCACAGAAAAAATCTGATAGATGTTAATTCCGATCTTGAAAAAAATTACGAAGAAGCTACCAAAGCAGAGAATGGATCTTTTTTTGGCGGCTGGAATTTAAATTCCATTTTTTGGCTAAAAGAAAACCCGATTCTTATTCGGTTTGAAGATTTGATCGCTGACCCCCAAAAAGAATTCAGCAAGATTGAACGGGTGATTGATTTACCTAAATCCAATTGGGAAAATCTGCCAACATTTGAAAAGCAAAAAAATGCAGAAGCGCGTTATGGAAATTTTCTAGAAGAGGATCCAACGAAATCAAACAGTCAGAAATTTTTTAGAAAAGGTGCTGTTGGCAACTGGAAAGAAGAATTGACGGTTGACCTGCAAAAATTATTTTGGGCTAATGCTCAGCAAACAATGGAAGCTCTGGGATATAGAGTTGATGGTGCTATTGAGCCGGTAGATGGTACTAAGATAAATCTCCTAAAAGGCAAGTCACTTTTCTGGCAAAAAAACAAATTGCGTTATATACATGCGAAATCAGTTTTGAGAAAAAAATTAAACCTTCAAAATTAAGCGATTCATTTTGTTTCATTTTGAAGGTTTAGTGTATTATTGATCAATCAACTTTTTTAAATACCAATTTTGATTTGTCTTTGTGCTCTAATGTTAAGTACAAATTGTTAATACTGTAAGCAAAACGTTGCTTGTTCAATATGGCTAAGAAGTCGCTTTCGCCAGAAGATGCTTCTATACAGAACTTCATGATGCGTATCGGATCTGTTTTCACATTCAACTTATTGCGGATGATAAAATAACCGCCCGTTAATTCGTTGCAGCCACCAAATCCGTATACTTTTCCTCCATCTAAATGAAATTCTAATCGAGGTAATCCATCAGGAAATTTAGCAGCGTTTACTTTTTCATTATTTAAACTATCCAGCACCCATATATCATTCAGCGCAGGATTGCTTACATAAAAACCTCCGCCTGAATAGGTCGTTGACTTGCAGTGATCTTCAATTGTAATACTGATTGTGAAAGGCAAGTAGCCGATACTGCTGCTGTCTGGCTGTTGCTGTTCGAAAATAAGTATTGAAATACTTTTTTTCTGCTGGCTTGTATCGCTTGGCTGAAGAACTTTTTTAGATTGATACCGGATAGCACCCGCATCTTTGACCTGGGTTGCTTTAGAAAATTCAAATACGGTTTTTTGTCCATTTAATTCGAACGTAAAGCTGCTATCTTTTATAATGAACAGTTGCCATTTTTCAGTCAGGTTGGCTCCGTAAAATGAAACATTCTTTTGAAACAAACCGATTTGGAAATTAACATCGGTATAATGTGTTCCAATATCTGAAGCCCCTACTGCATTTGGTTTAACAACAGAAAATGTATCTGTCTGAGTCCGGTCTGTTAAGCGCTTTTTATGACTTGAACAACTGCTTAGCAAAAAAAGAACACATAGGGTCAGAGCAATATAAAACTTTATCATAAACTGGCTGATTAAATATATGATCAATTTAGAAAGGATTTCGTATCATTACAAATAGAATAACCGTAATACTTTTATGAAAAAGCCTGAGATCCTTGTTTCTGTCCCTTCAGATATCGGCGCGCAACGTTTGGGCACTTCCCTTGCATTGGATGCGTTGTTTGTTGCAGATGCAGAGCGCAATACATCTATACTTAAAAAATTTCCTGTAAAAATACTTGCCAGCTATCCGAATAAAAGAGGAGAAGTTGGTCCATATGCACAAGGAAAGTACGCAAAGCTCTTATCAGAATTAAATAATAATACAGCAAAGGAGATCAGCGCGATCGTAAAAAATCAATATCCATTGATCATCAGCGGAGATCACAGCAATGCAATCGGCATCATGGCGGGCGTACGCGAAGCGATCGGTGCAGATAAAAAACTGGGCGTGATATGGGTAGATGCGCATGCAGATCTGCATACACCGTATACAACGCCATCGGGCAATCTTCATGGCATGTCTTTGTCTGCTTCTATGGGTTATGATAACATAGAGCTTTCCAGAAGCACCATTGATGCAGGATTAAAACCATTCTGGGAAGAGCTCAAACATTGCGGTGCAAGTAGGTTAACACCTAAAATTGGTCCGGAAGATATTTTCTTTATAGGTCTGCGCGATTTTGAAATTCAGGAATATCATTTGATCCGCGATTACAAGCTCAATCATTATAGCCCGTATGATGTTAAAGCAAAAGGCTTAACATATATTTTGGATCAGGCAGTATCGTATTTTAAAGACTACGATGCCGTATATGTTTCGTTTGATGTAGATGTATTGGACACGAGTGTTTCGACAGGTACAGGTACACCTGTTTATAACGGGTTATTATTGCCGGAAGCGAAACAGGTAGTAGATACGTTGAAGCGCTTAAAAAATATTCGCCTTTGGGAATTCACAGAGATCAACCCGCTGCTTGATAATAACAACAGTATGAGTAAGGCAGTTATTGAGTTGATTGATGTATTGATGGAAGATTGATTTGGATTTATTTTCGATATACAACGAACTCTCCAAGGGTTTTAAACCCTTGGAGAATTTAACTTGACAAAGAATAATCGACATATACACCCGCCATGCCCCTCCCCATCATCCTCGCTCAAAACCTTTCGCTTTCCATAGATACAGAAAAAGTACTGAATGATATTTCGTTCTCTATTCAACAAGGTGAATGTGTAGTATTAACAGGTGCTTCAGGAAGCGGCAAAACCATATTGGCAAAAATCATTGCTGAGCATGTTCCGGCAACAGAAGGAACGATACATTTTTCTTCTGCTGATCTGAAAAAAATAATTGTGCAGCAACAACACGATTTTTCTTTTGCATTTGAAACACGTTCGTATTTTGGTCAGCGCTACGATCGCAATTACGGAGACAATTTTCCAACGGTTCATAAAATTCTTTCAAAAGAAAATGCAGAAGATAAAGCATTTGAAAAAATTGTTGAACAATTACATCTGAAAGAAAAATTACACCAACCCATCATTGAACTTTCGAATGGCGAAGGTAAGCGGGTTCAGCTTGCATTGGCCTTATTAAAAAAAACCGGATATACTGATCTTAGATCAGCCGTTTATTGGCCTGGACACCGCTTCGCGGAAAGAACTGCATACATTACTGGAACAAATCAAAAATCAGAACGTCACAATTGTCCTGATTACTGCTGCTGATGAGGTACCCTCTTTTACCGATCAGATTTTTCTTTTGAACAAAGGAAATATAACAGCTATCGGTAAAGAGGAAAAAATTATTGAAGGAGACGCTGACAAAAGTGATGTGCATATATTTGCCGACTGGGAAACAATAAAGGAATTATCTGTTTCAACACACGAGCCATTTAATATTGCCCTGCAGATGAATCACATTCATGTTTCATTCGGTGACAAAAAGATACTGGACGATATCTCATGGACAGTAAAGCGCGGGGAACACTGGGCGCTTGTCGGGCACAACGGATCCGGAAAATCAACGCTGTTAAGTTTGATCACTGCAGATAATCCGCAGGTATATCTGAATGATGTATATCTTTTTGACCAGAAACGTGGCGGCGGAGAAAGCATCTGGGAAATTAAAAAGAAGATTGGATATGTTTCTCCCGAAATGCACAATCAGTTTCTTCGTGGCAGCAGTTATGTGCAGTCACAATCGATCTCCAAGAACGATTATTCATTGGGCGGATTTTCTCAGGATAAAACAACTTGTTTTGAAATTGTAAGCTCAGGCATCAATGATCAAATCGGCTCTTCAGCAAGATTGACCAACCTTCAGAAAAAAACAGCTACGTATTGGATGGAAGCACTTGACGTGATTCATCTAAAACAAAAATCATTTTATAAAACATCCTTGGGGCAACAGCGGCTGCTGCTGCTTGCACGTGCGTTAGTTAAAAATCCGCCGCTCTTGATTTTGGATGAACCCTGTCAGGGGCTGGATAAAAAACAGGTACAGCGATTCACATCTATTGTGGACAGCATATGTACACATATTGAAAAAACGCTGATCTATGTTTCGCATTATGAAAGTGATATGCCGAAATGCATTCAACACAGGTTGATATTGGAGCAAGGAAGAGAAAAACTATTGTAAAGAACAGATCATTAAAAAGGCGGTTGGAAACTTAAGCTTTTCAACCGCCTTTTTAATGATCTAATTACCATTTCGGCGCAGCGGTATCAGGCGTGTTGGGCGCATATTTTCTTTTCCATTTTGAATAGCCTTCATCCCGAATATATTCCATTACACTGTAGTAAGAACCTGCCCAGTAATTTCGTGTACGCAATCCCGATGCT
Source organism: Carex myosuroides (assembly GCA_028015225.1). Lineage (NCBI taxonomy): Eukaryota > Viridiplantae > Streptophyta > Magnoliopsida > Poales > Cyperaceae > Carex > Carex myosuroides. The sequence continues at coordinate 54,447 of JANSWA010000079.1, read as the reverse complement.
GTGCCCCGGATACGTTCCTGAAGCAATATTTCTTTGGTAGTCATATTAAAGAATACAACATGATAAAACGCCTCAGCTTTTAGCTTATTCATAGACTCAGCAATAAATACCAAACCAATGCCGGCTTTGTCTGTAATCGGGTAAGCAGAAACAAAATCCTGAATTTCCCCAGGCGTATAATAAGGAGTTACAGCAACTTCAATAGAATCCATATTGACAGCAGCATTTAATTTTTTTACCATGCTGATGTCTTTTTCAACTGTTTTGCGACGGATCATTTTTGCGATGTCAAATTTTTCCGGTTCGTCTAAGATCAAATAATTCCAGGCATGATAATAATTATCACGTAAGTCTGCAGGAGAAACAGGTATAGAGCCTCCAAACGAAGCAATTGAACCTACGATCTTTGAATGAGAGTAATCGATGCCAAACCAGTTAACGGTATAGTCACTATTCCCAAAAATATCTTTAACGGTTTGTGCTCCGCCGGTAAATGACACGACTAAAATAAGACCCGCGATTGAAAGAAATTTTTTAATCATAAAATTATTAAGCAGTGTTAAATATAAAACACCCAAATGTATAAAATATTGCGTATATGTTTGATTAATAGTTTATTATATTTTTCCATTTTATTAAAACCTCCTTAAATTCAGCATATTGCAAATGCTGCACAATTGGAACAGAGAATTATACCAAAACTAATATCGATTTATTAACTCCTTTCCTTTTTAAGCTCCTTTAAAAGCCTTAATTTTGAGGCCTAAAATCACCATCCAAACATATGTTTACTGCACCTATTCGCACAACTGTTAGAGATACTCAAATATTTGATTTGATCTCTAAAGAAGCTCACCGTCAGGAAGAAGGTATCGAGTTAATTGCTTCAGAAAATTTTACTTCGAAACAAGTAATGGAAGCAATGGGAAGCGTACTAACAAACAAATACGCTGAAGGCCTTCCGGGCAAGCGTTATTATGGCGGCTGCCAGGTTGTAGATCAGGTAGAGCAGATTGCAATTGATCGTTTGAAAAAATTGTTTGGTGCTGAATGGGCAAACGTACAGCCGCACTCAGGCGCGCAGGCAAATGCAGCGATCATGATTGCATGTTTGAATCCGGGCGATGCTATTTTAGGTTTCGACCTTTCGCATGGTGGTCACCTTTCACATGGTTCACCGGTAAACATGTCTGGTAAATATTTCCAGGCACATTTTTATGGAGTTGAAAAAGACTCAGGCTTGATCAACATGGATATTGTTGAAGCAACAGCATTAAAAGTAAAACCGAAAATGATCATCTGCGGAGCTTCTGCATATTCTCGTGATTGGGATTACGCACGTTTCCGTAAGATTGCAGATAGCGTAGGCGCTATCTTATTAGCAGATATCTCTCACCCTGCAGGCTTAATTGCTAAAGGTTTATTGAACGACCCGATTCCGCATTGCCACATCGTTTCTACAACTACACACAAGACGTTAAGAGGTCCGCGTGGTGGTGTTATTATGATGGGTAAAGATTTTGAAAACCCATTCGGTTTAAAAACACCAAAAGGCGAAGTGCGCATGATGTCAAACGTATTAGACATGGGCGTTTTCCCGGGTACACAAGGTGGTCCGTTAGAGCACGTGATTGCTGCTAAGGCAGTTGCTTTCCAGGAAGCATTGTCTACGGATTACTTACAGTATGCAAAACAGATTCAAAAAAATGCTCAGGTTATGGCCGCAGCATTTTTGAAAAAAGGATACGATATCATCTCTGGCGGAACAGACAATCACTTAATGCTGATTGATTTAAGAAGCAAAGGATTGACTGGCAAAGAAGCAGAGAATGCATTGATCCGTGCAGACATTACGATCAATAAAAACATGGTACCGTTTGATGACAAATCTCCGTTTGTAACGTCAGGTATGCGTGTAGGTACTGCAGCTATCACAAGCCGCGGCATGAAAGACGATGACATGATACGTATCGTTGAAATGATCGATAGCGTATTAATGAATCAAACGAAAGATTCAGTTATTGAGGCTGTTCGTAAAGATGTAAATCACTGGATGTCTGAATATCCATTGTATATCTAATTGTATAAGCGATAGAACTCGGTGAGCGATAATACTACAGTAAAAAAAGAAATGTCCTTTTTCGATCACATTGATGAATTAAGGAAACATTTAATGAAATCAATAATAGCGGTGATAGTATTTTCTATCATCGCTTTTATTTATATGGATTTTATCTTCCATGAAATCCTAATAGCTCCGTCAAGGCCGGACTTTATCACCTTCAAAGTATTATGCAGGTATTTTGATTTTTGTATCGGCAACATGCATTTCACCTTGATGAGCCGCACGATGACCGGGCAGTTCTCTATGCATATTATGACGGCATTAATCACCGGCGCAATTGTGGCATTTCCGTTTATTGTATACCAGATCTGGTCCTTTGTAGCACCAGCACTGCACCCCAACGAACGCAAAAATGTTCGTGGTGTAGTATTGGGAGTATCCTTTTTGTTTTTCATAGGCATTCTTTTTGGATATTATGTTATAGCACCGCTGGCCATTAACTTCTTAGCGAATTATCAAATTGACTCTTCCATTCAAAACAATTTTGATGTCACTTCCTACATTTCAACATTATGTATGATGGCTTTGGGAGGAGGAATTATATTTCAATTACCGGTAGTTGTTTATTTCTTATCATTGATGGGTCTGATGACTCCGATGTTTATGAGAAATTACAGAAGACATGCCATACTTGTAATGGCTGTTATCGCTGCAATTGTAACACCTTCTCCGGATATGTTGAGTATGATGTTGATGCTGATACCTATGCTCTTACTATATGAAGGAAGTATATTTGTAAGTGCAGTGGTTTATAAAAGAAAAGTAAAAGAAGCTGAACAAATTTAAATTATGGCATATACAATCGCATTAGGTGGAGACCATGCTGGTTATACCTACAAAAAAGAAGTGATCGCTTATCTGGAATCACAAGGACATACAGCAATTGATTGTGGTCCGTTCTCAGACGCATCGGTTGATTATCCGGACTTCTCTCATCCTGTGGCAACTGCTGTTGAAACAGGTAAAGCAACATTCGGAATTTTAATCTGCGGCAGCGGTAACGGCGTTTGTATGACTGCAAATAAGCATCAGGGTATTCGTGCAGGCCTTTGCTGGACACCGGAGATCGCTATGCTTACGCGTCAACACAACAATGCAAACGTATTGTGTTTGCCGGCACGCTTTATTCCGATTGAAGAAGCAATTGCATGTGTAAAGATGTTTATCGAAACACCATTTGAAGGTGGAAGACACGAAGGAAGAGTAAATAAAATTGCTTGCGTGTAAATTCATTTCATACTTATTCAACGTCTTTGTACATTTTGTGCAAGGACGTTTTTGTATTAAAGCAATAAATGGAAAAGGTATTTAAAGGCAATTTGGGCTTTACAAGATCCTCAAGCTCATTGTTCTTTACGGGTTTTATCTTTGTTGTATCATCCCTCAATTCTATAAATTACATTTGGGCTCATGGTTTTCAAAACATCATGCGTGAATCTCTAGTACTTTGTATCCCAGTATGTTTGTTCGGTTGTATAATATCTTATTTCAGTTGTGCATTTGAAAATCACATGCTTCGCTTTTCAGACAATTCATTAACAATAAAAAATTATTTTATAGGAATAGAAGAGGTATTCAAATATGAAAATATTAATGAGATCAAAATAAGCGGAGCGTTGGTTCCCATAGGGCAAAAGTATCTTGGTATCCGTATGGGCATTGTAACAAAAGAAGGAAAAAAGAGATCGTTTAAATTAAAAAATTTTGATCAGGACGAAATTGAAAAAATTTTAAAAAAATTAAATAAGATTGGAATTTCTTACGGTCATATTTCCTAAAGGGGATTCAATAAAAAGAGCGAGGTGTCTATGAAATAGACACCTCGCTCTTTTTATTTTTTCAATCTGTATATTTTTTTATCAAATGAAGGTTCGTAATATGTTTCGAACTCGGGTATTCGTTCAACTAAACTTGGCATAATACCTATTTCATCAAAAATATATTCAGGTTTCGGGTCCAATACATTTGTATAAATGGATGAAACATTATTGTAATTTGTTAAGTCCCCAAAATGTCTCAAAGATAGATTCCATGAGGCATACAGCGTAGCTTGTTTGTTGTGGATCAGCGGTTCCGGATTTTTTCCTAATATTAAAATCGTTTTGCCATTAATGACATTTCCATCAAACCGTGCTTCAGCATCTTTCTTAATTAACATGGATGAAGCATCTGCTTTCAGCTTATCCATATCAACGGATTTATAATACACATGAAGCACAACAAATGATATAATAAGTACCCACAGCAAACTTTCTTTCAGCCATACACGGTCAATCTCCAGAAATAAAAATACGGTGAAAAAGGCAAACACAGGTACCATAATATACAGGTTAAAATAACCCCATTCACTCATAATCAGGAATGCTGCCAAACCGTTTACAAACCACATAACCATGATCTTCATGGAAGAGTATTGAAAATTTAAAAAGCTGCTTTTTGAAATAGTGAAGAAGAAGGCAGTGAAAGCAATAATTGCTGAAGGAAGACCTACCTTAACAATAGAATAAAAATCCACATAATATTGAGAGCGGGAATAGAATGTACTTTGTATCAGATTACTGATCACTTCGTTTAAAGACCCATTCAGATAATAATAGGAAAACACCATCAACCAAGGGAAGGCGAAAGCTGAGATCAATTGAAAGAAGCGTTTAAAATCAAACGAACTGAATACGGCAAATGAATAAATTACAAAAATTATAAAACAAGCGAAAGGCAGGTAAAATAAGGAAGCAACACCTAAGCTCGCACCTGCGAAAAAGTGGTTCCTTGATTTTTCACCCATACGCACGTCTTTAAAGAGAAAGTACATTACAGGCAACATAAACGTAAGGCCTAACTGTACGGGAGACAGCGAAAAGAAATCATAATTGATAGAGCTGAATAACACGTAAAAAAAAGCCGGATAGGCTGTTTTTTGATCGTAGATATTTGTCTGTGAAACGTAGAAATTGAATAAAAAAGCCTGAATGATGCATAAAAGAAGAGATAATACACGAAGTGTTAAAACCGACTTCCCAAATATCAATTCAATGAAATAATAGGTGCCCGCACTAAAAGGTTCTAATGAGGTCCAGATATCTTTATACAGAACTTTTTCATCGGCCATCATTTCCCCGATGCTCAGCCATTGCAATGAAGGGATTAATAGTACATCTTCTGAAAACCAGTAAAAACGAGCCAGTAACGCAATCAATGCTACAGCTAGTAAACGGAACGGATCAAAATTCTTTAAGAATTGTAGCACAGGCACTTATTTTTTACACCAAATTAAGCATTTTTTTGCTTTCAATGTCAGCAGGACAAACATAAGCCGACTCTTTTTTGTATTTTTACGTTTCCTTTGAAAAGGGGTTTAAATAAGGCATATATTATGGAAAGTGTAAGACAACAAAAGGTAGCAAGATTGATTCAGAAAGAAATGGCAGATATTTTTCTGAAAGAAAGCCGTGCACTTTTTGGCAATGTGTTTATTTCCATAACTGTGGTGCGCATGAGCCCGGATTTAAGCGTTGCTAAATTATATCTAAGTATCATGCTTAGTGAAGATAAAAAAACGATTTTAAAGGAAATTCAGACACAAAGTAAGCCGTTGCGCAAATTACTTGGCGAACGGATCCGTAAACAAGTACGCATCATTCCTGAAATAATATTCTATCTGGATGACAACGTAGATTATGCAAACCACATGGATGATGTCATGTCTAAAATTGTAATTCCTAAAAAGGAAGATGACAATTTTGATCCGAATGAATACCCTGGTTTGAAAGATTAATACACCAAAAATCGATTGAAGTCTATTTTATTTATTGCGCGCCGTTACTATTTTTCTGGTAAGAATTTACTTCTCATCAATGTAATCTCTATTCTTTCAATACTTGTTGTTGCAGTTATTACCATGTCTCTGGTCATTGGTATGTCTGTATTCAATGGCATGGAAAATTTGATCCGTTCTCTGTACAATTCATTTGACCCCGAAATTAAGATTGCTCCTCAGAAAGGAAAAACATTTTTAATGACAGATAGTCTACACATGTTGATTCAAAAAACAGAGGGTGTTTTTATTATTACAGAAGTGATAGAAGACAATGCTGTATTGAGCTATAAGAATGAGACAGACGTAATAAAAATAAAAGGGCTTTCAGAAAATTTTGAATTGCAGCATCGCATGGATTCCTTTTTAGTTGCCGGCAATATGAAGATGCACAAACAAGGCCACGATTTTGCAATTATTGGCAGAGGCGTTCAATATAAATTATCGGTGCCGGTTAACAATCAATTTGCACCGGTCCAGATTTTTTATCCCGATAAAAGTAAAATTAAAAACCCTGGTTCGATTGACGCATTCAAAATCAAAAATATACAGGTTGGTGGTGTGTTTGCAATAGAAAAACAATACGACGACAATTATATATTTGTGCCGCTGGCGTTCACAAAAGAATTGATGAATTACGATCTGGAACGAACATCGCTGGAAATAAAAGTATCAGAAGGTTTTGATGTGAACGATGTCCGGGACAAGCTAAGAGAAAAGCTGGGCACTGCATTTTCTGTTCTGAATAGTGATGAGCAGCATAAAGGATTATTGAAAGCGATCAAAGTGGAAAAATTCGTTGTAAATGTAATGTTGAGTTTCATTCTGGCAATTTCATCTGTTGGAATATTCTTTTGTTTAACCATGCTTACATTGAATAAGCGCAAAGATATCGCAGTGTTGAAATCAATGGGCGCTACCAAAACATTTATCCGTAATTTGTTTATGACAGAGGGAATGTTGATTGCATTAACCGGAGCGACAATAGGCATGTCGTTGGGAGCAGCACTTTGTTACATGCAACAGCATTATGGATTTGTTTCAATAGGTACCGAAACATCCGTTATTGAAGAATACCCGGTTGAATTAAGAACGTTCGATTTGATCTGGATCGGCTGTACCGTAATTTGTATTTCTTTTGCTGCATCTATAAGACCTTCAATTATAGCATCTAAGCTTAATTTGAAAAAATATATTTAGTAATAAATTACATTTTTTGTGAATAAAATATTCCTCTTTTTACACCAAAACAAATCGCTTGTTTAGTATATTGTATATTCCTTTTCTATGGAAAATAAGTAAATCGGCATAGCTGCTTTACTATTAACAGGAAGCGGATTAAACAAGCTATCGTGTGAAAGTATCAACTACAGAACCTTTTCAGATAATATACTCACTGTTTGAGCATGAGTACTTAGGATATCTATTTGAGTCGTTTGTGATTCAACTGGATCATCAGAGGAGACTTACGCTTAAACACCAGAATATTTCTGCAAAAAATGCGGATGAGTTTGCACGCGAACTGGATGAGACCGATTACAAACTGATAAAATTGATCGACTCAATACAGCAGGAAGCCATTGTTAAAAAATTCTACAATAAAAAAATTACACCACCCGAATTCTTCCTTAAAATATTTAATAAAGAAAAAGGGGATGAATTAATACAGGATGCCATTCGGTCGTATATCGAATTAAAGAAAAACGAGATTCTGTGTTTATTAGAACATAAGATGCTGTTTGAAATGGGGCATGATGGCGAACCTACATGGAAGCGCCTGGCAATAGCTCCTCAAAAAGCAAATATTCTGTTTCATTTTATGCGTAATGAAGATAATACACATTATTTTCCAACGATAAAATACGACGGACAAAAAGTAGATTTTCAATATAAAAATGCAATCATTGTATGCAGCATGCCAGCATGGCTGTTGGTTGACAATACGGTATTCCATTTTAATAAAGATGTTGATGGGAATAAATTAAAACCGTTCCTGAACAAAAAATTTATTTTAGTTCCCCGCAAAATGGAGGAAATGTATTATGAAAAATTTGTTACGCAGATCATTTCTTCTTTTGATGTGCATGCCAAAGGATTTACAATACATGCAGAAGAGTATTTGCCTAAACCGGTACTGACACTTACTGAACTGGCGGTTGCAAAGACACCTACATCGCTTTTCGCCAACGACGACACAGGTGTAGTAGTGGAAGAAGAAAATAAAATTCTATTGAGTCTGGATTTTCAATACGGAAATTTTATTTTTTCTTCAGACAAACTGTCTCCTTCCTTTGTAAAAATGGAAAAGACGGAAGACTCGTATGTGTTTCATAAAGTGAAAAGAGATTCCGAAAAGGAAAAAGACTTTCTGGACATTTTGCGTAATTCGGAATTGGAATTTAAGAGTGGGAAAATTACACTTGAAAAATCGAGGATATTTTCATGGCTTTCTGCCAATCGCGAAACCTTAGAAGCACAGGGTTTGGTTATCCGTCAGAATTTAAAAGATGGGAAACGTTATTTTGTCGGCGCTTCTTCCATCAGTTTAGAAGTAAAAGAAAATAACGATTGGTTTGATATTTATGCAGTAGTTCGCTTCGGTGAATTTGAAATTCCATTTTTGAAATTGAAGCAATACATTCTTAAAAAGAAAAAAGAATTTGTATTACCGAATGGTGAGATTGCTGTAATACCGGAATCATGGTTTAGCCAGTATTCAGATCTGTTTGCATTTATTGAGCAGGATTCAGATGAATTGAAATTGCGCAAGCATCATATGGCTCTGGTTAAAGAGCTGCAGAATGATCGTCTGGCAGAAGTTTCTATGGATCGGAAATTAGAACGTTTACGCGACTTTCAGGAAATTGAAGATTACGAAGTACCTGCAGCATTTAAAGGTGAATTGAGAGCATATCAAAAGGCAGGATATAACTGGATGCGCTTTCTGAACCAATATAATTTTGGCGGCTGCTTAGCAGATGATATGGGTTTGGGTAAGACCGTACAAACCCTGGCACTTTTACAATCGCTAAAAGCACAGGCAGACGGCAAAGCGAGTTTGCTGATCATGCCTACATCACTGGTGTATAACTGGGAGATGGAAGCACGCAAATTTACACCTGAATTAAAAATATTAAACTTTACAGGTATTGGCCGAGACAAGAATGTTGAACAGTTTCAGAATTATGATCTCATCATTACGTCATACGGCACCATACGCGTTGATATTGAATTGTTCAAACAATATCAATTCTATTATACCATTCTGGATGAATCTCAGGTAATAAAAAATCCCGAATCAATTATAGCGAAAGCAGTAAAAGAACTGAACAGCAAACACCGGTTGATCTTAACGGGTACACCTGTTGAAAACAGTACAATGGATCTGTGGTCGCAGATGACCTTTGTAAATCCGGGCTTGTTAGGTTCACAACAGTTTTTCAGAAATGAATTTTTGAACCCGATTGAAAAAAAGAATGATGAAGTGAAAACAAAACGTTTATACAGCATCATAAAACCATTTATATTGCGCAGACAAAAGTCTCAGGTAGTAAAAGATCTTCCGGAGAAAATTGAAAACGTACATTATTGTATTATGACTCCGGAGCAGGAAGAGGAGTATGAAAAAACAAAATCGAATTACCGGAATTTAATTCTTGAATCGATTGATGAAAAAGGATTAGCCGGCAGTCAGATTTTATTATTGCAAGGTTTGACAAAACTGCGTCAGATTGCAAATCACCCAAGCCTGGTGGAAGATGCATTTGAAGGTACTTCAGGCAAGATGGAAGACGTGAACCATATGCTGGATAATGCACTTGATCTGGGCCATAAGATTCTTGTATTCTCGCAGTTTGTAAAACATTTAGGGCTTTATGCAAAGCTGCTTGATAAAGCTGGGATTAAGTATGCTTATCTTGATGGGCAAACACGCGACAGACAAGCAGAGGTAGAGCGTTTTCAAAACGAAGAAGGCATACGGGTATTTTTAATTTCATTGAAAGCCGGCGGCTTAGGTTTAAATTTAACAGCAGCCGATTATGTGTTCCTGCTTGATCCATGGTGGAACCCGGCCGTTGAAGCGCAGGCGGTGGATAGAGCGTACCGTATCGGACAAAAGAACACGGTGTTTACCTATAAGTTTATTACGAAGAATACGGTTGAAGAGAAAATTTTAAATCTTCAGAAAAATAAATTGAAGCTGGCAAACGACTTGATCAGTTCAGAAGAAACATTCTTTAAAGCTTTAAGTAAGGAAGACATTCAATCGATCTTTGATTAGGCTTAGTTGTTCAACGATGCATTCGCTTTAGCGAACGCATCGTTGATTTAAAACACTGCATTTATTATAAATTATAATCACCCGCTGCTTCGGGTTGGTATACAATCCCCTCAATTTTTATTTTTGTAATACCTGCCGGTACACACCATTCAATTTCATCGCCAATTTTATAACCCAATAGTGCAGTAGCAATAGGTGAAAATATGGAGATCTTATTCTTTTTTACATCAGCTTTATCCGGATACACCAATTGAAACTCAACCGTATTTTTTGAATCCATAAAACAAATTTTTACGATTGAATTCATTGTAACCACATCCCCCGGAATTTCTTTGGGCTCCAATAATTTACCAAGCTTAAGTTCATTCATTAAACTTGTTGCTTCTGTAACTGTAATTGAATTAAATTGTTTTGCCTCGTTGATGCATTGTTGAATTCTTGAATAATCCAGTTTGTTAATAATCGTTTTCATTTGTTTTTATGTTATACAAATGATGCAGAGAATAGCATGCCAATATGTGTGATGTAAGTATATATTGGTATTAGCAGATGAGTAAATACACTGTAATAATTTAAAAAATCGTTACAGTGTCAGCACACAACAACAAAAACATGCAATGAGTATCAAATGCAAGACAGGAAATGTCAGGTAATACATTTTTATTTTACTATCCTTTACAAAAGCAAACCATACAAAAAACAGATCGATACTATACATTAAAACTATTAGCAAAAAGGGAAACACCATTGTTGATGGGTGAGAGCTTGTTGCAGAAAATAGTAAAACGATTAGACTCAGCACAAAAATATTTGCGGCTATAAGAATATAAAATGTCTTTTTCCGATCGATTAATCGCATGGGTTAAAACTGTTTCTTATCTCTTATTTTTATCAAAGCTTCTGCATCAGCAGTATCTTTTGAAGTATTTAATGCTATTTTATTTTGGATGAGCTGGTTGATATGAATAACCTTTATTTCTAAACCTTTAATTGAAAAAGAAGATGCAGATTTAAAAATTTCATCAGCAGTTACACCCACTGTTGCATTCAATAGATCTATATAGCTATCTTTTTCATACAACCTAAAGTGCATTGCTTTTGAAAAGTCTGTTTCGTTAAAATCTACAGTATCATAACCAAATTCTTCTAAGGCAGCAATTAGCTTTATGCCATTTTCATTGGAGGGGTAAAAGAACAAATCAACATCTTCTGTAAAACGATGATAGCCATGAAGTGTAACTGCCATGCCACCAACGAGAACTACTTCAACATTATTTTTTTGAAAGGCACTGATTAATTTTAAAAACTCCTCCGAGAAAAGATCCATAAGGCTACTATCTTATTCTAACTATTCTTTTTTGTGAAGGATCAGTTGCATCGTTTGGTATGTACTTCGCCCTTAATTTAAAAAATGCATAAAACCGTTCTTCCATCGACAATTTTAAAAAATTATCGATCAGCTCTTCTTGAGCTTTTTCAAACGATAGTATGACTGGCTTTGGTTTCATATGTTATATGAAACTAATATAAAAAAATTAATGCTATATATTGATAGAAGAATAGGGGAAAGATTCTTAGTAACTAAAAAGCCACTCACCCTGCAAAGGATAAGTGACTTTTACATGATTAGTATTTTATGAATTAAGCGGCTGCACTCTTTGTTTTATGCAGATAAATATTTGACACAACTAAGACGATCAGCAAAAAGAAAATCATTGGAGTGCCCTTTGCATCGCCAATAGCAAAGTGTGTTATGATAGCAGAAATGAAGTTGATACCAAAACCTGCATACGCCCACTCTTTTACGCGTGTTGGAATCTGCGGAACAATCAGTACAACTGCACCGATAAGTTTAGCGGCACCTAGTTCTACACGGAAGTAATCCGGGAAGCCCAGTTTTACAAACCCTGCAGCAATTTCCGGATTTGCAAAGTACATCACACCACTCATTAACATCATAGCAGTAACGATACCTGTAGCAGCCCAGTAAATAATTTTATCCTTTTTCATAATCGTATTGTTTTTCTTTTGATTGATGATGCAATTTAGGTAGATTTGATTACCAAAAGTAAGCAGTTACCAAAAAGTAAGTGGTAACCTTAAAGTAAGCGGCAAAGGTTATGGTTAAAAAACACAGTCACAAAGAATGCAGCTCGGCATTAATGGCAGTGCGGGATGCACTGGATGTTGTAAGCGGAAAGTGGAAACTGCAGATCATTATTTCGATCAGTACAGGTAATCACCGTTTTAGAGAGATTGAAAGAAGTATACCCAAAATTTCTTCTAAAGTATTAGCGAAAGAATTAAAAGATCTGGAAGAACATCAATTGATCAAACGTACGGTGTACGATGATTCGCCGGTTTTGGTAGAATATACCATTCTTCCTTATGCAGACACACTGGATGATGTAATTAAGGCATTATACGAGTGGGGCATACAGCATAGAAAGAAAATTCTGGAAAAGTAATTACTTAACGGCAGAGCATTTTTATGCGGAATTCCGCCAAACGGAATTTTCAAAATCGCTGTTATGACATTACCAGAAAGGATAGTTTTTCCAAATCCAGAACTTAATTATAGAATCTGTGTTACAGATCTAAATACTAAAAATCGAATTTCATCTCACTTAAATTGAAATTTTGATTCTGGTACGAAATAATTTTGATTTTGACTTGAAAAAGCAACACGTATACATTGAGTAGTTTTAGTAATTTATTCAATATTATATTTTGTATTTTTATATTTATTAGGTTTTTATTCTGTTTTTAAGTTTCAAACTAACATTTCCCTAATAAAAATTTCCTCTTTTTATTTGACATTTAAATGCTGATAACATACTTTTGTTTCAATCTATACTAAATCTATATAGATTATATATTATAAAGATCTTTTAACCCTAAATAATAAAAAGTCAAAGAAACATGAACGTAATGCCTCCAGCTTCATATTCACTACATAATAAAAAATGATATTGAAAGATTAGCAGAAAGTCCAATTCAATGTTTTACAATTTAATCTTTGTTTAAAATTATGGTAGCTACAAAAAATTTCAGCATAAATAGTATAAATATAAAAGAACCTGTGTTTACGTTAGGGGAAAAACTTACTGCAGAGCAGTTAGATTTTTTTGAGAAACATGGTTATATACATTTCAAAAATTTTCTTAAGCCTGAAGTCGTTTCGTCAGTTATAAAAGCGTTGGAAGATGTTCAAAATCAATGGATCGAAGCGAACAGAGAAAAAATAAATGGTGTACCAATAAAGTACGGCGTTGATTTAGATGGTAAAAAAATTGTTCAGCGCTTTGCATTTGCATCGCTGTTTAGTAAAACGCTGCATGAACTGTTGAAAGATCCAAGATTGAAAGCTCTGTTCCCATTGCTGCAAGCCAAAGATGAGCGCATAGGTGAATTTGAAAAAGATGGCTTGGTAGTGAATCACTATATCAACAGCGAAACAAGCAAGTTTACAAAGATGGGCTGGCATACAGATTGTCTGCGTGATGTTTTTTACGGCAAAAAAATTATGCCTATGTTAAATGTAGGAATACATCTGGATGATTATAATCCTAAAAATGGCGGACTAAGAATTATTCCCGGCACACATAAGCAGGATTTATTCGATCTTTTATTCAGAAAAAAATATTATGTAAGTCATAAACCTGATCCGGATGAGATCGGATTTAATATAACTGCAGGTGACTTAACCGTTCATGACGGAAGAAGCTGGCATCGTGTAGAAAGATCTCCGATTACAGGTGAAGCGAGCAGAAGAAGAGTTATGTATGTACCTTTTATTGGTGGCGAATATCAGCCAAAGGATGAAAATAGTGCTACGCAGTTGTATCAAAGACTTTCAAAATTTGTTCGTTAAAAGACCCATACATGAATTATGCACTTATAACAGGAGCAAGTAAAGGAATAGGGAAGTCAATAGCAGAGGCTCTTGCAGCAAGAGGTAAAAACCTGTTGCTGATTTCCCGTTCCGAAGAGGTTTTGAAAGAATTAAGTTTATTTATCAGGCAGCGTTATGCGGTTGATGTTGATTATCTGGCAATCGATCTCTCGCAGGCAGATGCCATAACACACATTTCTACCTGGTTAACACAAAACCAATATGCTGTTGATGTATTGGTAAACAATGCGGGGTACGGGCTTTGGGGTAAATTTGATGAACGTTCTATCGAAAGTCATATCGAAATGCTTCAGCTGAATATGCTGACAGTTGTACAGCTTACACATGCATTAATACCTGAATTGAAAAAACATTCGAAGTCTTATATCCTAAATGTTGCAAGTACTGCTGCATATCAGGCTGTACCTACATTAAGTTTATATGCAGCAAGTAAATCATTTGTATTGCTCTTCACCCGTGGAATCCGGCTTGAATTAAAAGATACAGGAGTATCGGTAAGTTGTTTATGCCCGGGTCCTACATCAACAGATTTTGTATCGCGTGCAGGAATGAGTGCTGCTATACAGAAAAAATCAGATGCGTTTAGCATGACTTCAAATCAAGTGGCTAAGATCGGTATAGAAGGAATGTATAAAGGGAAGGCAGAAATCATTCCGGGATTATTAAATAAGATCATTGTTGTTTTTACGGCGTGGGTGCCAAAGTGTGTAACAGAAAAAATTGCAAACGATCTTTATAAAAAATGAGAATACGAAATTTACTGATAATACTGGTTGCTCCATTACTGGCAATTAATTTACTAAGCTCTTACATGTTGAATACAACGAGTCAGAGCATTATACGCGGAGATACCTATTTCAATTTGATGCGCTACAAAGATGCGATAGCATGGTATAATCTGGATTCGAGTAAAGCAGAAGCGCAATGGAAAATAGCACGGGCGTATGTATGTTATGGAGATAATGCACCTGCAACTGAAAAGGAGGTTAATTTTAGAAATGCTGTTAAAGCTTCCAAGCGCTGCATTCAATTGGAAGAAACAAACGCGAACGGACATACATGGCTTGCAGCGGCGCTGGGCAATACAGCAATGTATGAAGGCAGTAAGACAAAAGTAAAATTATGCAATCAAATTAAGGCAGAACTCACACGGGCTATTGCTTTAAATCCAAAAGATGATATTGCTTATTCTATTCTGGGTTCATTTTATCGTGAAATCGGCCACATCAGCTGGATTGAAAAACAATTAGCAATGGCTTTTATCGGGAAAATTCCGGAAGGTGGCTATGCAGATTCTGAAAAAGCTTTGGGCAAGGCCATTGCGTTAACGCCGAATATTATGAGACATTGGTATGAACTTGGTTTGTTATATACCTATTGGGGTAAAAAAGCGCAGGCAATTACTGCTTTTAATAAAGCAAAAACATGCCCCGTTCTTGTGTCAAGCGATAATAAAAGGATTGCAGCGATTGCAGTTCATTTGAAAAGTTTAGAATAATATTTTTAATTTCAGCAGAATACATCATAACAACTATTTCAAACACGCAATTTTTACTGAAGATCCCAAAATTTCTTCAGAATGCGTGCTTAGATTGAATCAAGTATACTTTGCTGCAAAATTTGAAAAATAAAGCATTAAAGTGTATTTTTGAAATTAGCACATTTTACAATTCGTTTCGAATGAATATTCATTATTTTCAACATGTTCCTTTTGAGGGACTAGCTTGTATGGAAGATTGGGTTAGACGCCCTAGTAATAAAGTTACCGCAACACGTTTTTATGAAGATGGCCGCATGCCTTTTGTAGAGCTTTTTGATGTATTGATCGTCATGGGCGGACCAATGAGTGTGCACGATGAAAAACAATATCCCTGGCTGGCTCAGGAAAAAATATTAATTCAGAAAGCAATTGAGCGTGGCAAAAAAGTAATCGGCATTTGTTTAGGCGCACAATTGATTGCAGAAGTATTGGGTGCAAAAGTTTACAAGAATACATATCGGGAAATCGGCTGGATGCCTGTAACGAAAACAAAAGAAACAAAACAAAACCAACTATTCTCAGATCTTCCGGATACGATGAACGTATTTCATTGGCATGGCGAAACATTTGATCTGCCTAAGGGTGCAACGCAGCTATTGAGTTCTGAAGCCTGTGCGAACCAGGCTTTCTCATACGGAGATAATGTATTGGCATTGCAGTTCCATATGGAAATGACAAACGCCAGCATCAAAACAATTAGTGAGTTTTGCCAGGATGAATTAATTGAAGGGCCATACATTCATAAAGAAGAAACATTTTACAACGACGATAACATTGTGAAAGCAAATCAATGGATGTATCAGTTGCTGAATAAATTCACACAGGCACAATAATAGATTTACTATATCATTCATAATTTTACAAAGGAGAATTTGACTTAACGGAAAAATTCTCCTTTGTTGTTTATAATACACCTTTCCCGATTTTTCCTGAATCGCTGCTTAGCTTTATACAATAAACATCAGAAATTCGTACTTATGAAGTCATACATTCTTTTTGTAATAATTGTTTTGTTGACGGCGTTTACTGCACATGCACAAATAAGTCCGCCAGGCATGGGAGAGACCAATACAGCATCCTGGGTTGCTTTTGGAGTAAGGCAGTCACTTGATTCAGCTAATAAGATCCAATCGTTTACTTATGTTGGGCATGGCCGGATAAGTGGTCCGCAATCAAACAATCCGTTGAAGTATCCGGACATTTTTGTTTTGAACCAGGAATTCTATCACACATTTCATACACATTGGCGCTATTCATTGGCATTGAGTTATCGGAATCAGGATGAGTATGGAGATGAAAAATCATTCAACACTATTTCGCCAAGTCATAAACAGGAGTTTCGTTTGTATGGCCGCTATATGTATGAATTAGAAGTGCGGAACATAAAATTTGTTGCAACATACCGCCAGGAATTCAGATCTTTTTTCACCCCGGATTTTCAACAGGAAGATAGCAGATATCAATTACGTTCACGTTTTCGTCTGCAAGGCACCATATCCCTCGACGAAAATAAAGTACACCGGTTAAGTGTAAGTGCAGAAGCATTGTTTTCTTCTACACAATCAACAACGCCTTCAAATCATTGGTCAACATTTGGCTATAAAGAAGCACGTTTTTGTTTCTATTATTCGATTCATCCCAAAAACTCTTCATTGATATATAATGTCGGCTATATGAATAATTTAATCGGACAAAAAAATATTACAAGTGCCAGCTTCATTGCAATCGATGTAATTTGGGAAAATCCTTTTAAAGCATTCAAACGCGAAGTAAAGCCGATTGAATAATATCAGGGAAAGTTTTATAGAGCCTGATTCTTTTTCATTTCTCTTATTCTATTCGTACTTTGTATTACTTAATACAAATTTATGGCTAAAGTAAAATCTTCCTATTTCTGTCAGAGTTGCGGAGCGCAATCACCCAAGTGGGTTGGCCGTTGCGCATCATGTGGAGAATGGAATACCTATGTAGAAGAGATTATTCAGAAAGAAGATAAAACGTCGTGGAACAGCAGCTCAACTAAAGTAGCTCAGCGTCCGCGACACCTTAAAGAAATAACCTATAGTCAGGAACAGCGCATAATTACACCGGATGGCGAGCTGAATCGTGTTTTGGGCGGAGGAATTGTGCCGGGCTCCATTGTGTTGATCGGCGGCGAACCGGGTATCGGAAAATCAACATTGATGCTGCAGGTTGCATTAAAGCTTTCAACTGTTAAAGTGCTGTATGTATCGGGAGAAGAAAGTGAACAGCAGATCAAAATGCGCGCAGAACGTATTGAAGTTCCTTCGGAGGCATGTTACATCTTAACAGAAACTTCCACTCAAAATATTTTCAAGCAAATCGAAACATTACAGCCTGAAGTGTTGGTTATTGATTCGATACAAACATTGCATTCAGCTTTTATTGAATCAGCAGCAGGAAGTATTTCACAGGTGCGTGAGTGTACGGCAGAGTTGTTGAAGTATGCGAAGGAAAGCGGAACACCTGTTTTTTTAATTGGACATATAACAAAAGAAGGTACACTTGCCGGACCAAAGGTCTTGGAACATATGGTTGATACCGTTTTGCAGTTTGAAGGCGATCAGCATTTGTCGTACCGGATTTTGCGGACAACAAAAAACCGTTTTGGTTCAACATCCGAACTAGGTATTTATCAAATGTCCGGAGAAGGTTTACGTGAAGTAACCAACCCCTCTGAAATATTATTATCGCAGCGTGATGAGGCCATCAGCGGCATTGCTATTGGCGCAACATTAGAAGGCAACAGACCATTGCTGATAGAAATTCAATCCCTTGTAAGTGCTGCTACCTATGGTACACCACAAAGAAGCAGTACAGGTTTTGATTCAAAACGATTGAATATGCTATTGGCTGTTTTAGAAAAGCGCGGCGGCATGCGTTTTGGAGCACAGGATGTTTTTCTGAATATTGCAGGAGGATTAAAAGTTGAAGATCCGGCACTTGATATGGCAGTATGTGTGAGTTTGGTTTCTTCTTTTCATGATGCAATCATACCGGCAGATATCTGTTTTGCAGGTGAAGTAGGTTTGGGTGGAGAGATCCGTGCAGTAAACAGAATCGAACAGCGTATTTCAGAAGCAGAAAAACTAGGCTTTAAACATATTTTTAT
This sequence comes from Carex myosuroides, assembly GCA_028015225.1. NCBI lineage: Eukaryota > Viridiplantae > Streptophyta > Magnoliopsida > Poales > Cyperaceae > Carex > Carex myosuroides. The sequence continues at coordinate 35,637 of JANSWA010000079.1, read as the reverse complement.
TTCTAAGTACAATATGAAAAGCTTAGATCCGAAACGTTTTGGCATTCGCTTGCATGACGTAGCACGTTTGGGTGAAGTGTTCGACTCCATTTTAAGCAATTAAAAGAAATCTGACAATGAATCTGAAAGAAGAGTTGTTGAAAGAACATAGCCTTGTTCAGACACAGAAAATAAGTCAGTGGGCTGCAGAATCTAAGGCAAATCTAAAACAGCTGATGCAGGTGTTTTTGGGGAAAGAAAAGATACTTGTACAGCGTGCATCCTGGGCGGCAAGTAAAACGCATGAAATAAAACCAGAATGGTTTGATGCATATACGCCCCAACTTATTGCCTGTCTGGAAAAACCTATACACGGCAGTGTGCGTAGAAATAGTTTAAGAATGCTGCAAACGATGCAGATTCCGGAAGCACTCCAGGGCCAGCTTATTGATATATTGTTTATGTTACTGAGCGACCCAAAGGAAGAATCTGCTGTAAAAGCATTTGCCATGACCGTTGCCTGTAATGTTACAAAACAGTATCCGGAACTTGGGCATGAATTAAAAATAATAATAGAAGATCAATTACCTTTTGCAACGCCTAGTTTTAAGAGCCGGGCAAAAAAAATTATAAATAAATTATAAAGATGGACATAGTTGCAGATATAGTAAATGAATTAAAGAGCATCGAATATCCGTTGATAAAACTTGCTTTATCCTTGTGTTTAGGAGCTTTGATCGGCGCTGAACGTGAGTACAAAAGTAAGGTTGCCGGATTCAGAACCATTATTCTGATCACCTTAGGCTCAACGTTATTTACGCTGGTTTCTGTTGCATTGGTTGGTCAAGGTGACCCGACTCGTATTGCATCTACCGTTGTTACAGGGATTGGTTTTTTAGGTGCAGGCGTTATTTATAGAGAGACTGGAACCATTAAAGGCATAACAACCGCAGCTGTTATCTGGTCGGCTGCCGCAATCGGTATGATGGTTGGCTTTGGCCTGTTCGCCATCTCAATTATTTCCGTTGTTATGATCTTAATGATTTTACTATCATTCTCCTGGCTGCAACGTTATATTGACAGAACCAACAGAGAAAAAAATTTATCGCATACACATGACGAATAATGTTGAAAATATTCAAACCATAAAACAGCTTATTAAATCATATAAACTTAGTCCGAAGGTTATTAATCAAGGGAAACGCAAAGGCCTGATCTATCTGGTTATTGAAGTAGAAGGACCGGTAAAATTCCATCACAACTTTATGAAGTCGCTGTATGACTCTGAAATGATCGAATCATTTGAAGTCTAAATCAGCAATCTGTATAAAAAAAGAGTGGCCCGATCCCGATAGCTATCGGGATCGGGCCACTCTTTTTTATACAGCTGTTAAAATCATTTAAGTTCTAACTTGCCTATTTTATATACACCGGATAAATATCCAAGCAAAACGACTTGATTGTCGTCAACTTGTGTGGAGAATTTTGGTCGTGTAGCGATTCCTTTACCTTTGGCAGGAGCTCGCATCAATATGCGTTTCTTTAAATTTCCTGAACCATCAATAGAGATCAACGCCAACTGAGATTTTTGCGGATTTTTTGTACGTAGCTGTTTCGGAGCCATTACTGAGCCATTGGCAGGATTATCATTATAAAAAATATACACCACATCATTATATACAAATACTCCTATAGATGAAAAGTAGCCGCCATCATTTGTAGTTACCTGGTATTTTGGAATGTTGGAGCACCAGGCCCTTTCTCCGTTAGAACCGAATTTCGTAACCATAACATTATTGTAATAGTAGTAATACGTTGTTGTTCTGGTTGTAACGCCATTTGTATTTGTATAAGTACTGGTTACTACACGCACATAGTATTGCTCGCTAACCATCACCACTTCTTCATTTTCATTGACAAATAGTTTTATGATATCGTAATCATACAACTGCTCGTTGGCTTTTGTTTTTTTCTTTGGATCATCTTTTTTATCATCATCGTCAATCGCTCTGGCGTATACAACATCTATAAATGCCGGATCAAATGCTTTTTGTTTGGCGTAAACAACTTTTTTATTGATGAGATCAATTTTGGAAATGATCGTACCTTTTAATGCATTTGCTTTTTTTTCTGAATAAAAGCCTGGTACATACATAAACCTTGAATCGGCATCAATGATGATGGATATGCCGGTTATTAAATAATCCCCAACGCGCATGTCGTATTCTTTATATTCCTTTGTGGCAGGATAGTAAGACATGATATAATAATTGAAATCAATTTTATCGTCATTCGATTTATTTCCAATCTCTTCTCTTTTTAAGTCTACACTGTACACAAGATGTATGTTGCTTGCATTATCGATGATGTAATCAATAATTGTTGTGTTATGGCCGGCATATGGTAGTTCTATAAACGATTGACTTTTTTGAATAAAGTTTTCATCAATCACTTTATAATGGAAATTTTCTTTCTCGGTATCTTTTTCCCGGAAATTTGAAAAAATGAGAATTGAATTTCCGTTTTCAGAAAGTGTAACATCATACGTAACAGAATTTTTAGACGACAAATTATTGAATGCATTCACTTCATATAATTTGGTATCAACAACCCCGTCTTTAGAAATATATGAAGCAAAAAGTTTTTTCGTATCTGTTTTGCCATCATACAAACTTGTAAAAACTATGATTTTGTTTTTTGTAAGAATGAGATTCTCATAAACCGTCCGGTCATTTTTAGTTAAATAAATTTCCATTTCCTTGCGCCATAAAAAATTCATGTTCGTGTCGAACTTTTCTAAAAAAATACTGCCGCCACTTTTAATGATGTAAAAACCTGTTTCATCCTTACCAAGTACATCTGTTGGCGTCGCTCCTCTGGAATTTTTTACAGGCAAGCCCCATCTCAGTTCAATATCCTGCGCTTGTGAAGAATTAAAGGAAAGTATGACTGCAATCGAAAATAAAAAGAAAATATATTTCATATTAATTTTGCAATTATAAAGTAACTTTAACAAATATGTATCAAATATCCGATCAAATGAAGCATTTTAAAACGGTATTTTTTATTTTACTTTGTTATCAGTCATATGCTCAAACGGTGCCGGATAATTCAGGACAAATACGGGTGTATGATTCGTACCAGCCTTCCAAGGGCACCTCATTCAATGAAAAAAATAAAATATCCATTAATCCTCTGGGAATTTTGATCGGTGATTATCCCTTGTATTATGAAAGGATGTTTGGCAATACCTTCAGCGTAGAAGTTGCGGCCGGGCTAACATATGAAAACTATGTCGGAAATGTGACAGACGATAACGGACAAAATAGTGCCTACACTAAGAATTATAAGTTGGGAACCACATATAGCATTTCCCCTAAAATTTATTTAAGTGATGATAATTTTGAAGGATCTTATATTGGTGTTTGTTACAGGCACAGAATGTATAAAAATGAAGTGACACAACATATGGATACAAAAATAGATCCTCCGATGAAAGAGTTTAACAAGTTAAATAGTTTCACATTCAACTACGGATATGTATTTCATTTAGGAAAAGGTTTTTTATTGGATTATTATATTGGACTTGGTGTCAGGACACAGACGTTGTCACAGGTTGTTGCTACGTATACAAGTTCGAATGTTTTTCCATATAACTCAGGCTATACATATAAAACCGAACCAACAAAAAAGACATTGCCAACCGGCATGATGGGAATTAAAATCTCGTATTCATTTTAATACATAGCTTGTTCGAATAAAATAAAAAGATCCCGCTATTAACGGGATCTTTTTATTTATCGTCGTAATCTTTATTTAATTTCAACCGGATATAATACAACAAAGAATGTTCTTCAACCGAAACATATTTATCACTTTTGGCAATGTTGTTTAATTCCTGAACAATCAACTCATAGACATCAAAAGGAATGTCTATTTTTTTCGCCAGCTCTTCGATCAGTTCCATTTTCTGAGCATCATTCAATGTATGCGTATAGGTATTTACTTCTTTGATGATTGCATTTTTTTGATCTTCTGATTGAAAGAATAAACGAACAAGCGTATTGTGCAAGCTGTTGTTTAATGTTACTGCTTCATCTCTGTTAATTACAAAATCCGACTCCGCTAAAAAGATATATAAGAATGAGACCAGGTAGTTGATATCCCAATGCTCTAAAATTTTGTCTTTCATTTTTACAGGTTTTCGACAAAGGTATGTTTTTTGCCAGAGACTTCTTTGTCAAGTTCAAATTCTTTTTTAGATCATAAGTGCCTAAAAAACAACTTATAATCTTTTTAAAGATATTTGTTGGGAACGGGTGGATGAACTCTTGATTTAATTTTTCTCCTTTTTATTCATACTGTCGTATCTTGCAGTATAATTGATGAGCTAGAATGAAAAGCTTTCTTAAAAAATATTTAAATTTTATTTATCCAAACAAAGAAACAGCACAAAATGCTGAATCTTTACATGATTCATCCGAAACAAAAATTTCTGGCGAACCGCACAACTCTATTGCCGAAGAACCTCAACAGCCATTTGTATTTCAGTCGGCTGTACAGGAAGAAGAAGGATACGAAGCTTTTGCACGGTATCTGTCCTTGCGGATAATCAGTAAGGCAGACCTTGAATCATTTCCCGAAGAAGCATTTTATGTACGCGAAACCTTAGATGATACGAAAACGATTTTAGTATTGGATTATCCATCTTCTATCGAACATGTTCTTAGAGCTAATGCATCAGCCTGGGATAAAACAGAAGATGAACTATTTGAAAGAGCATTAAAGAATATTCAGGAGACATATCACCGTGCCGTGATACCTTATGAAGGACATCCGCAGGCAGGCATGCTAACCTTAACAGGAGATGATGCTTTTAAAACATCTGCTGTATTATATTTAGAAGAATATCCGGCATTGCAGGGTACACATGGAGCTTTAGTTGCATTTCCTGACAAAGACACATTCATTTGCAAACCGATTGAAGACGACATTTCGCTGGAAGTTGGTATGCAGTTTCTGGTACATTTTACAGACGAAACCTATCACAATTCTGAATCACCTATTTCCAGACAGATATATTGGTATTTGAACGGCGAGTATACGGTAATTCCTTATAGTATCGGAATAGAACGTATGAATTATGTATTGCCCTTTGATCTGGAAGATCGTCTGTTTTAAAATCCGATGTCTCGGCGCTATCGTATATAAGAAGAATTGGATCAGATTTTTATACAATGAATTTTACTTTGTAGACTATGTGTGGTATTACTGGTTTTATTTCTTCCAGATGGATCTTGGAAGACCTTCATAAAATGACGCGCGGACTCAAACATCGAGGCCCGGATGCGGAAGGATTTTACTCAAATACCACACAGGAAATATATTTAGGTCACCGCAGATTAAGCATCCTTGATTTATCAGATGCAGCCAATCAACCTTTTTATTCTAAAGACAAGCGTTATGTAATGGTCTTTAACGGCGAGATCTTTAACTACAAAGAAATAGCCGTTAAGTATAATATCAATACCGTAACTACAAGTGATACGGAAGTAATTATTGAATTGTATGCATTAATAGGCGTGCAGGCTTTTCAGGAATTTAATGGCATGTTTGCCATTGCAATCTGGGATACCGTAGAAGAAAAACTGGTTATAGTGCGGGACCGGTTTGGAATAAAACCTGTTTGCTATTATGATGGTCCGGATGGTTTTGCATTTGCATCGGAAATCAAAGCATTATTAGAATTGCCGATTCCAAGATTAATAAATACAGAAGCACTGGCAGATTATTTATTTCTGGAATACATACCCAAACCGAATACGATTTTCCAGAATATAAGAAAGCTATCAAATGGCTGTTACATAGAAGTCACGAATAGGGTGCAGGTAACGATAAAGAGCTATTACGATATAAGAGAAAAATACAATCCTGTAGAAATAAAAGAAACAGATGCGATTGAACAGTTTCATTTTCTTCTTTCGAATGCGGTAAAATCAAGAATGATAAGCGATGTACCCATTGGTGCATTTTTAAGCGGGGGAGTAGATTCGTCTTTAGTCACTGCAAAATTTCAGGAAAACAGTCAGCGTGCAGTTGAAACCTTTACCATTGGGTTTGATGAAAAAAAGTTTGATGAAAGCGGCTATGCAAAAAAAGTAGCCGATATATTAAAGACAAATCATCACGAATATCGATTGCCAACAGATGACATTTTTAGTGTATTAAAAGATGCCGTTGAATTTTATGACGAGCCATTTGCAGTGTCTTCGGTTCTGCCAAGTTTATTAATTTCTAAAGTAACCCGCGAACGCACTACTGTAGCGCTCACTGGTGACGGTGCAGATGAATTGTTTATGGGATATAATACCTATTATTGGTATAACCGGATAGCAACGTTGAAAAAAATAGGCGGGAAAGTATCACTGAGATTAGCGGAAAAGATATTAAAAATGTTAGGCGGAAAACCAGCTATAAAATCAAGATTGTTTGATGGATGGGATGATAAAAACCCCTATCTAAATCTATGGTCGCAAGAGCAGCAAATGTTTACGCAAAATGAAATTGGAAATTTATTAAACTACAAATACAAACACGCTACAACCATTCCTTATTGGGAATCTGTTGAAACAATTTCATTATCGAATGAACAAGCGGTTTCATTTTTTTGATATCCATCATTACTTAGCTGATGACCTGATGTATAAAATGGACATTGCTTCTATGCGCCATGGTTTAGAAGTGCGGTGTCCGTTCCTGGATTATCATTTAGCTGAATTTGCAATCAATTTACCTGTAGGCTTGAAAATTAAAAACGGCACGCAAAAGTATATTTTAAAAAAGTCTCTTGAAAAGTATTTACCAAAAGAACTCATATACCGCACGAAATGGGGCTTTGCGGCACCTTCAGAAGAATGGCTGAAAGAATCACACAAATATTTAATAGATCATTATTTAAATAAAAAGTTTATTGACAGCCAGGGTATTTTCAACTCAGATGAAATTGATAAACTTGTAAAAAAATTCCGTTCGGGCGAGTATTATCATAGCAAGCGCATTTGGTCGCTGGTAATTTTCCAACTTTGGTTTGAGCAATTTATGCCAGGCAAAAAGAATTAAAAACATCAAGCCTCCTTTCCCCTTCAGGAGAAGGGTTAGTGATGAGGTTTCAAATGAAATAAATATTTTTGGATGTTGATTTAAAGTAAATGCAATATTGACAAGACATAAAAAAGGGTCACGCTTTAATAGCATGACCCTTTTTTATGTCTGAGATTTATATATCAATAGAAGTTGCTCTTTTTTTCATAGACAGAACCTCTGGTACCAAACCAGATCACAGCTCCGTATGCGAGCAACAAAATAGGGAATGCAGAAATGATTGAATAATCTGAAAGCAGATAAACGAACGCCAAAGGGACTACTGCGCCGCCAAATACAGACATAACCAAAACAGCACTTGCTTTCATAGAGTATTTGCCCATACCGTCAATGCCCATTGTAAATACGGTAGGCCAGATGATTGAATTACACAAACCAATCAGTACTAATAGATATAAAGCCGGGTCTGTGGTTTGAGTCAGGATACGTTTTTCGTCTGTATTAACAATCAGATAAACCAGCAATAAGAAGATAGCTACACTGCCTGAAAGTTTCATAAGTTTACGCGGACTTGTTGCAACAAACAACAAACCAGCCCCTACAAATCTTCCTAATAATGCAAGTCCCCAGTAATATGGCATAAGCCCCTCACTTTTTTCGGAGATATAATATGCTAAAGAAACCTCAGCCCCAACATATAAGAATAATGTAATTGCGCCATTGATTACCTGTGGATATTGAAAGATATATTTACGGTGTTCTGTTTCGTTGGAACGGATAAGCGGTGCCTGATCCTGAATATTTACTTTAGGCAATTCAGACAAAACAACAATAAGCATTAATAAGAACCAGATAGAACCAAAAACCAGATAAGGCACCTGCACCAATAATATTTTATGTTCCATGATTTCCTCAGGAGACATTGTTACAATGCTTTCAGGATTTAAACCTGATATAGACAAGAAAAGACCGCCTGCCAGTAATGGTGCAAGAAATGTTCCGAATGAATTAAATGCCTGAATGAATGAAAGTTTTGCAGCGCCCTTTCCACGCATACCAAGCAATGCCACATAGGGATTAGCCGCAACCTGAAGAAATGTAAAGCCTGCTCCTAATGCAAACAACGCCATCAATAGTTTTACAAACGAATTTGATTCAGCTGCCGGATAAAACAAGAAACAACCAAAGCTTGAAAGACCTGCTCCGATAATGATACCTTTTCTAAAGCCTACTTTGTTGATTATAAATCCTGCAGGCAATGCAATAACGAAATAGGTAGCATAAAGAGCCAGGTTAATACTTAATGATTCGTAAAAGCTTAATTTGAACACATCACGTAATTCTTCAATTAAAGAAAAGTTTAATACCGTGATCAAGCCCCACATTAGAAACAGGGTTGATAACACTAAAAAAAACTTTTGTATAATCAATTGTACTATTATTATTTACATTAATGTTTGAATACATGGGGTAACACGTGTTTTGTTAATTCTTTAAAAGTTTTGTGTTATTTACGAATAATTGAACTTTATGTTCGCTGTTTAATTTACAATTTTAATATCTTGAATAAAATCTATGAGCAATTATTTTTTATTTTGAAACGAAAGTACTAATTCGCATCTATGATCTTATTTAATACAACCTTTAATTTAGACTCCTCTGTTGAAACAGAATGGGTCAGCTGGGCGAAAGATGTTTATTTCACGAATGCACTGGATTCAGGCTTTGTTGTGAGGCATCATCTTATGCGCTTGCGTTATGAAGAAGAAGGCAACGGCAGTACATATAGTTTGCAATTGTTTTTTGAGAAGCAGGCACACCTTGAAAAATTTCTTGAGAATTGGGAACAAAAATCAATGGATGATCTGGCAAAACGTTTCGGAACAGATGCGGTTTATTTTCAAACCATGCTGGATGTAGTAATATAATCGTTGCTAAAACTTAACCTTCAAGGATTTCAATAAAGCCAATGCATTTATTTTGATAGAATCCTTGAAGGTTTTGAAATAAAGAAATCAAAAATTAATTTATAAGATCAAAGCCGGTGTAGGCCTGCAATACTTTTGGAATACGAATACCTTCCGGTGTTTGGTTGTTCTCTATAATGGAAGCTACTATACGCGGCAAAGCTAAGGCACTGCCATTCAACGTATGCAACAATTGCGTTTTACCATCCACTTTATAACGAAGCTTTAAACGGTTTGCCTGATACGCTTCAAAGTTGCTTACAGAGCTAACTTCCAGCCAACGCTTTTGTGCTGCAGAATATACTTCAAAATCGAATGTAAGCGCAGATGTAAAACTCATATCACCGGCACATAAATGCAGAATTCGATACGGCAATTCCAGTTTTTCCAATAAGCCTTGTACATGTTTCTTCATTTCTTCCAGAATAGCATATGAAGTTTCAGGTGTAGCTATTTGTACAAGTTCAACTTTATCAAATTGATGTAAACGATTCAGTCCGCGAACATCAGCACCCCAGGAACCCGCCTCTCTTCTGAAGCAAGGTGTATAACCTGTATTCTTGATCGGCAGATCTTCTTCTTTGATGATCATGTCCCGGTACATATTGGTAATAGGTACTTCGGCAGTTGGTATCAGATAAAATTTATCTTCGCTTGCATAATACATCTGTCCGTCTTTATCAGGTAATTGACCTGTGGCATAGGCAGAAGCTTCGTTCACCATAATAGGCGGCTGAACTTCTGTATAACCGCTTTTTCCTGCTTCATCCAGAAAAAAGTTGATCAACGCGCGCTGCAGTCTGGCACCTTTGTTTTTGTATACAGGAAACCCTGCACCTGTAATTTTGTTTCCCAGATCAAAATCAATGATATCGTATTTTTTGATCAGTTCCCAATGCGGCTGTGCATCTGCGTGCAGAACAGGTATTTCACCGTTAGAGTAGATATTCAGATTTTCCTCGGCTGTACGTCCGGCAGGAACACTGTGATGCGGTAAGTTAGGGAGTTTTAAAAGAAGTGTCGTAAGCTCCTCTTCCTTTGCGGTATGTAATTCCTGTAATTCCTTTGTTTTAGATCGAAGTTCTGTTGCAGCAGCTTTTTCGGTTTCAGCCTCTTCTTTTTTACCTGCTTTCATTAAATCACCGATTGCCTTTGCTTTTGCATTTGCCTCAGCAAGCGTTAAATCTAAGTTATGCTGCGTATCTCGTCTAATTTGGTCTATTTCAATAATTTCATTCACTATTTGTTCCGCATCAGCAAAATACTTTTTGGTAAGGCCATTTATAACAGCAGCCTTGTTTTCACGGATATAATTGAGTTGCAACATGTTTATCTAAATTAATGGGATTAGGTTACAGAAACGCAAGTTACAAGAAATACGGCTTATTGAAATCAATTTTTTTTAATAAAGTTTCATCGTTTTCCTTACGTACCCTTGACAATGAGTAGAAGTTCTTTTATACTTGTAACATCAAAATCGTAATCAGCCACAATTTTCTGCTGCTCACCAAGATTTCAATAGTCAAATACGTTATTATTTTATTGTTTGAACCAGAGGTTGCGCACGCAAACTGTGTAAATACGAATTATAAAAACCCACCTACCTTAAGATTTCAATTACATTAGCACACATTTATGTACAACATTGAAGAATTAGATTTAAAGCTATTATCTGAATTAAGAGTAATAGCTGAAAAGATGAATGTTCCCAATTTTAAAAAATTACAAAAGAAAGAATTGGTCTACAAAATTTTAGATCAACAAGCATTAAACCCATCCGTTGCAGCCTCTGTGCGCAAGGAAGTATCAAGCGCTTCAACTTTTTCAGAAGACACAGAAACAGCACCAATAGAAGAAGATAACCACAACCGCAGTCCGCGCGCTAAACGTTCAAATGTGAAAGCCGTTGAAACTGCTGAAGATGATAATTATATGAGTGCGCCTGCACCTGCTGCACCTGTTGCCAGAGCAACTGTACCAGGCCGCAGAGAACGCCAGTCTATTGTACCTACAGAAGAAGTTCCGTTGGAAAGAGAGCGTCCTGCACGTGTTTCATACAACGAAGATCGTCCTGCAAGAAATAATTTTGAAGAACGTCAACCACGCAGTTCGAATTTCGAAGAGCGTCAGCCACGTTCATATTCTGAAGAACGTGCACCACGTATCACTGAAGACAGAATGGAAGAGCGCGCTGAACGTCCAATGAGACAAACAACTTCACAACAATATTCTGTAAAAGAATTTGATGGAGTTATTGTAAACTCAGGCGTATTGGAAATCATCTCTGAAGGATATGGTTTCTTACGTTCACCGGATTATAACTTCATGGCCAGCCCCGATGATATCTACGTTTCACCATCTCAGATCAAATTATTCGGTTTGAAAACAGGAGATACGATCGTTGGACAAATTCGCCCTCCAAAAGAAGGAGAAAAATATTTTGCATTATTAAAAGTTGAAACTGTAAACGGCAAAACGACAGAACAAATTCGTGATCGTATACCGTTTGAATTCCTGACACCAATATTTCCTCAGGAACGCTTAAATCTTTCTACTACGCACAATCAATTGTCGACTCGTATCCTTGATATGTTTGCACCGATTGGTAAAGGTCAGCGTGGTATGATTGTAGCACAGCCTAAAACAGGTAAAACGGTTTTATTGAAAGAAATCGCAAATGCAATTGCAGCAAATCATCCGGAAGTTTACCTGATCATCTTGTTGATCGACGAACGTCCGGAAGAGGTTACAGACATAGCACGCAGCGTGAAGGCAGAAGTTATTTCTTCTACGTTTGATGAGCAGGCAGACCGTCACGTGAAAGTTGCAAGCATGGTGCTTGAAAAAGCAAAACGTATGGTTGAATGCGGCCACGATGTTGTGATCTTATTAGATTCAATTACACGTTTGGCAAGAGCATACAACACGGTTGTTCCTTCATCCGGTAAAATACTTTCAGGTGGTGTGGATGCAAACGCATTACACAAACCGAAAAAATTCTTCGGTGCAGCACGTAACGTAGAAAATGGCGGTTCTCTAACCATCATTGCTACAGCATTGATCGAAACAGGTTCTAAAATGGACGAAGTTATCTTTGAAGAATTCAAAGGCACAGGTAACATGGAACTTCAATTGGATCGTAAGCTTGCAAACAAACGTGTATATCCTGCGATTGATGTTCCTGCTTCAGGTACACGTCGTGAAGATCTATTGATCGATAAAGATGCCTTATCACGTATCTGGATCCTACGTAAATACATGTCTGACATGAACTCGATCGAAGCAATGGACTTCCTGATCGACAGAATGTCTAAAACGAAAAACAACGATGAGTTCTTGATCTCCATGAATGGGTAATTAGATCTCTGTTAGATAATTTAAAATGTCCCGTCCCGATAGCTATCGGGACGGGACATTTTTGTTTTATATGAAGTATACACAAGTGGTTGGTAGTTTAAGTGAAACAATCGTTTGATCTTTATTTTATAGTTACACCACTTAAACGTACCGAACCACGGCGTATTTGAGTCGACCGAAAATATGCCGTGGTTCGGTACGTTTACGCAATTGCATAAAAGTATGTGATCGCATCTTAATTTGCGTAAACTACCAACCACTTGTGAATTCGCAGGTTTCAATTTTTGCGGTCCTTGCGTTTTTATCTTTGCGCTCTTTGCGGTTAAAAAAGAAACTATACTTATTCACACATGGAATAGACTCTGCTCAAACTTTTTATTTTTGTTATACTATGAAGCTTTGTATTGCCGAAAAACCAAGTGTTGCTAAAGATATCGCCGAAGTACTCGGCGCTAAAAAACGCAATGATGGATATTATGAAGGCAACGGCTATCAGGTCACCTGGACCTTCGGGCATTTTTGTACATTGAAGGAACCACACGATTACCACGATCGCTGGAAGATGTGGCGCCTGGAAGATCTGCCTATGATTCCCCAAAGCTTTGGAATTAAGTTGATTGAAAATTCCGGCGTTAAAAAACAATTCAGGATAATAGAAAAACTGGTCCACAGCTGCAATGAAGTAATAAACTGCGGTGATGCCGGACAGGAAGGAGAATTGATCCAGCGCTGGGTCTTGCTGAAAGCAAAATGTGCAGTGCCGGGTGAAAACGTTTGTGGATCTCATCTCTGACAACCGAAGCGATCAAAGAAGGATTTACAAAATTAAAAGAAGCCGATCAGTATAATAACCTGTATGCAGCCGGCAGCGCCCGTGCTATTGGTGATTGGCTGCTGGGCATGAATGCGACGCGTTTGTTCACGAAGAAGTTCGGACAAGGAAAAATTGTATTGTCGATTGGACGCGTGCAAACGCCGACATTGGCAATGATCGTGGCGCGACAAAAAGAAATAGATGCGTTCGTTTCAGAAGAATACTGGGAGTTAAAAACCTTGTATCGTGAAACAGAATTTACAGCAACGATCGAACGGCTGAAGTCTTTAGATAAAGCAAACAAAGGACTGGATTATTTAAAACAACACCCATTTGTTGTTACTTCCTTTGAGATCAAAGAAGGAAAAGAAGGCAATCCGAAATTGTTTGATTTGACCTTATTGCAGGTTGAAGCAAATAAAAAATTTGGTTATTCGGCTGAAGACACGTTAAAGTATGTACAAAGTTTGTATGAAAAAAAGTTTGTTACCTATCCGAGGGTAGATACAACCTACCTTTCAGAAGATCTTTACCCGAAAGTAAAGGGAATTCTAGAAGACCTGACCATTTATAAAAATTTAACTGCACCTGTTTTAGCAAAACCGATTCCGAAATCAAAAGCGGTTTTTGACGATAAAAAAGTTACCGATCACCATGCCATTATTCCTACAGGTGTTGCACCTTCACCGGGTTTGCATATTGAAGAAAAGCGTGTGTATGATCTGATTGCGCGCAGATTTATTTCTGTATTTTATCCGGAATGTAAAGTGTCGAACACAACTGTTTTAGGTACAGTAGGTCAGGTTGAGTTTAAAGCAACCGGAAAGCAGATCATTGAAGCGGGTTGGAAGGAAGTATATGCAAACGATAAACCCGAAGAGAAAGAAAAAGAGGGTGACGAAGAAAAAGTAATGCCAAACTTTACTGTTGGTGAGACTGGTCCGCATGAACCAAAGATACATCAGGGAAAAACATCTCCGCCGAAAGCCTATACCGAAGCAACATTGTTACGTGCAATGGAAACGGCAGGTAAGCAGGTTGAGGACGAAGAGATGCGTGAGTTGTTAAAAGACAATGGTATCGGACGTCCGTCTACGCGGGCAAATATTATTGAAACACTTTTCAGACGTAAATACATTGAACGTAAAAAGAAAAATATTTTTGCCACTCAAACAGGCATGGATCTGATTGATTGTATTGACAATGAATTACTGAAAAGTGCAGAGCTGACAGGTAACTGGGAGCGAAAATTACGTTTGATAGAGAAAGGAGAGTATCAACTCGACACATTTAAGCAAGAGCTGATTGACATGGTAACAGGTATTACCAAAGAAGTCAAAAACAACTCCTACAAATCAATTTACATTGCACCTGAAAAATCAAAGGCAGCAACTAAGTCATCAAAATCGGATACCCCTAAAGAAACCAAGCCGAAGGAAGCAAAAGAGAAGAAGCCAAAGGAAGACGTTGCTATAGACACATTAAAATGTCCGAAGTGCAAGGAACATTTGTTAAAGAAAGGCAATACCGCGTACGGTTGCTCTAATTTTAATCAATGTGGTTTTAAAATTCCGTTTGTGATGCTGGGCAAAAAGCTGAGCGATAAAAATATTTTTGATCTGTTAAGTAAAGGAAAGACCACAAAGCTAAAAGGCTTCGTGATGCCGGGCACAGAAAAGGAAATAGAAGGCAAGCTGGTTATGAACGGAAGTTTTAATCTGGAGCTGGAATAAAATCATTCCGCAGGACTGCTTACCGAGTCCTTCTGTTCGAACCAGGCATTATATTCTGCAACAATCTGTTCAAGATCATTGAATCCCAATTCCTTTTTATTGATCTTCATCATCAATGCTGCATTATCTCCAAACATAAAATTCGCCTTATCCTTAAAATCAGAACGCTTTAAACGATACAGGTAATTGTCCTTCTGCAGGTAATAAAAACACTCAACACTAATAGATTCGGACCTTTCCTTTGAAGGGTCATTTGGACCATAATATGTTTTTGGATTATGAACATTAGGTGGTCCCTGGTTCGGCTGTGAAATATATACTGGTGCATTTTTCCAATGTGAGCAATGACTGTATAAATTTAATTTTCCTGTTTTAATCACAAGTGCGAAAGATGCATCATAATACTTGTCGTAAGCACCATAAAATTTGGTGATGACGGCAAAGCTGTCTTTTCCGATTACAAAAGCTTTTAGGTCTTTTGTAGTCAGCACGACTCTTTTTTCACCCATTGCGGATTTGAAATAAATGTAATCACAATCCACACTGATAAGACCTTTAACGATCGTATTTGAATACGTATAATAGTAACCTTCTTTAAAATCAACGGACAGCCCATACGGACTTTCCATTAAGCCGGAACGCTGCGAAAAAACAGAAATGCAAATGCACGTGGTAAAACAGTACAGAAAGAAATATTTCATACAATAATAGATTATTCAAAGATGTCAACAATTATTTTGCTTCACGCAGCAAGTCATCCGGCCCTGCATAAACAGGATTATTTAATTTAAGGGCGTTTAGAATTTTCTAAAATGTCATTTCAATAACTTTTCCTGTCCTTCCATTTCCATCCGAAAGTTGCTCATAGCTTACAACAAAGTAGTACAGAGAACCAGAAGAACTTTTCAATAATTCTATATCAGAACCTTTAACGGTATATTTTTTAACAACAGTAAAGGAATTTTTTTCGCGTTTATATTCAATAAGTTCATCTGGCTTGTCATAGATAGACTTTGACAGGAATAATGAGTTATTGTAAAACAACATAGATTTTCCAAGTGTTTGACTGGCGAGATCCTTGTTAAGTATTTCCTGTATTAATTCGGCTTTATCAGGTCCTAATTTATATACGCCGATCCACCCTTTTTTGTATAGATTAATATCTTTTGAATAAAGTGGAGAGCTGATGAGCAACAAAGAATCTTTTACAACAAAGTTTGCTCCAAAAGCACTTGATGTTGGATTTGGATTTTCTATGGAATAGCCAAGCTTATATTGCCCATCGATAAAGTTGTATACATGAACTCTGCCGGGTTGGCTACCGAAGGTATTACCGTAATTTTTGTTCTGCCAATAATCAACAAGCCATTAGAAACGAATACGTTTGACCCAAATAAAGACTGATAGCCCGACTCTTAGTGTGTTATGGTCTGAATAGCTTCCCATTGGCCTTTACCGGACAATTTATATAACAGACTTTATTAGCGAAAGGAACTCCACAAACAAAAGAAGAATCGCTGATCCAGATAGGTTCATAAAAAGCGCGTTCCTCTTCCAGTTATTGTGAAAGTTTCCATACATTGTTTTCCTTCACATAAATATGTATAAAGGAATTTCGGATGCTTATATCAGAACCTTCATACTCTTGCTTTACTTTAATAGCTTTGTGTTCTGTTACAAGCAGAATGTTTTTTCGAATGGAAACATATGTTCCAAACCAGGCCTCTTCTGTAGGCTTATCGGATTGAAGCATCTGTGTTTCCTTCCATACATTATTAACTTTGCTGAATATGTGAACGACACCTGCGTCCGCTATTTTTTTAGAATCAATTGTGAGGTCAAATGTGTTTGCACCAAACGCTAAGTTGTTTTCATTAACTGCAAATGCTGGCGCATAAAAGTCGCTCACTTGTCTTTGAGCAGGAACAATATCCTTGTAAACAGGAGCAGTAGAAGTTTGCTGTGCAAAGCCCAGATATGAAAATAGACTAAGAGCTGTGATCGGGAAAAATATCGAAAGACGCATAAAATGGATTTTTGTACGACCTAATTTATATAAAAATCAGAAGTTATTATAAATAGTCCCAATAAAACCGATCCAATCAAAAGTAAAACAATCAGATATTCTATTTATTTATAGATCCACAACAAGGTTGGCTTCTTTTTCTTCTGAAGCACTGCATTTAGTTTTTTCATCATGCCATTTGAAACTACCGGGCAGCCAAAGCTCCAGCCCATGGATAAATGAAACGGATAAATTTCCGTTTCTGAAACGGGATCATGCGAATGCAAAACCACAATCCTTTTATATGCATTTGAGTTTGTAGATTCCAGTCCGTGAAGTTTATAATGTACATGAATACCCCACTGACTATAAGAGCGAATGCCGATTTTATATTTTCCTAAAGAAGTACAATGGCTCCCATCTGCATTGCTAAAAACAGGGGTTGAACCTGTACTCTCTTTGCCCGAACCATGGCAGCACAATCCTTCCAGCAATGCTTTTTTGTTTTTAAAATCCCACACAAAAAACCGGTTCTTACCGGAATGTATGCTCATGTCCACAAAAAAAGCATTGGAAGTATCATAGCCATTTTTCTTACAGAATTTAAAAGCTTCCGTAATTTTGGCGCTATCAATTTTTTCGTAGACAGAATTTTTCTTTTTATCTGAACAGGCTGTAAGAAATAAGAAGCATAAAAAAATAAAAAAAGGCATCCGGAATAAATGATTCAGAGCAGATAAACAAAAGGCATTCCGGTACTTATTCATAATACGAAGTACGAAAAAAATGCAGATTTCAGAAAGTGAATGTGTAACTTTCTACGAATGAAGATCAAGCTAAGACTATACCCTTATTTATAGATCCATAATAAGGTCGGTTTGGTTTTCTTTTGCAGCAGACCATCCAGGTTTGTCATTAAACCATCGGAGACAACCGGACAGCCCAGGCTCCAGCCCATAGACAGGTGTGACGGATAAATCTCTGTTTCAGAAACAGCATAATAAGAATGCAACACAACAATACGGTTATAGGCATTTGAGTTTGTGCTTTCTAACCCATGCATTTTATAATGCACGTGTATGCCCCACTGACTGTATGAGCGGACACCTATTTTATATTTACCTAATGAAGTACAATAACTGCCGCCATCATTACTGAATACAGGAGTAGAGGGCGTACTTCCTTTCCCCATGCCATGACAGCATAATCCTTGATAGGCGATTTTTTTGTTTGCAAAATCCCACACAAAGAATCTGTTTTTACCTGAATGTATGCTCATATCCACAAAGAAGGCAGTTGAAGTATCATAGCCATTTTTCTTGCAGAATTTAAAAGCTTCAGCAATTTTGATACTATCAATTTTGACTGTGGCAGTATCTGTCCGTTCATTACTTGAACAGGTAGCAAGCAATAAAACACAAAAGGGAATAAAAAACCGCAGCATATAATGAAAAGGGGTTACATCTATCCTCATAATGCGGAATGTGCAAAAGGATACAGTTTTAAATTTTCATATAAATCCGCCTTTAAGATCAATTTGAAATGCCAAAAACTTAAAAAGAGGTATAATTTTTCATATTCAGTTCAAAAAAGACCCACAATTTTCAATTTTTACATACATTTCCTTTTTTATCCCTGAATATTTTAACAGCTTTGCCCCCGAATATATTTAACCGGTATATTCATAACCCTTTATTTTACAACCTTAATCAAAATGAACGAAATTACTGAGCTTGCTGCACAGCAAGTTGAGCTCACCCATGCCATAGATACGGTCTGGGTAGCTATTTGTGCCGCACTGATCTTTCAGATGGAAGGCGGCTTCGCCTTACTGGAATCCGGATTTGTGCGATCTAAAAACTCCATTAGCATTATTGCCAAAGTCATGATCGACATTATGTTCGGCGGTATTGCATTTTATGCCATTGGCTTCGGGATAGCTTATGGCAAATCAAACGGCTGGTGGGCCTTTGATTTTGGAATTCCTGAAGGCGACATGGGATTAGGCCTCACCGTGTCAAACAAATTATTCTGGTTCATACAAATGGGTTTTGCTATTGCAGCAATCTCCATTGTATCGGGTGCGGTTGCAGAACGGATGAAGATCTGGGCGTATGCATTCTTTGTACTGTTCTTTTGTGCGGTGATGTATCCGCTGGCAGCCAATTGGGTATGGAACCCGAATGGCTGGTTGATGCAGTTGGGTTTCAATGACTTTGCAGGATCTGCTGCGGTGCACGCCATGGGCGGTTTTGCAGGCTTAGCAGCAGCCATTGTACTTGGCCCGCGTATCGGTAAATACAATGCCGATGGTTCTATCAATCCGATTCCGGGGCACAATTTAACCTTATCGGCTGTAGGAGC
Organism: Carex myosuroides; assembly: GCA_028015225.1. Classification (NCBI taxonomy): domain Eukaryota; kingdom Viridiplantae; phylum Streptophyta; class Magnoliopsida; order Poales; family Cyperaceae; genus Carex; species Carex myosuroides. The sequence goes on along the minus strand of JANSWA010000079.1, from coordinate 16,317 downwards.
ATTCATCCTTTGGTTTGGCTGGTTCGGATTTAATCCGGGCTCAACCCTAGGCGCAGTAGGTAAGTGGGAACTGATCGGCAGTGTTGCAACAAACACATTCCTTTCTTCTGCCATGGGTGGTATCTCAACAATGGTGTACACGTTCCTTCGCTACAAACGCATTGATATTACCATGGTGATCAACGGTGTGTTGGCAGGTTTGGTAGCAATCACAGCAGGATGTAATGTAGTAAGTGCAAACTCTGCAATCATTATTGGTTTATGCGCAGGTATTTTAATTGATGTTGCTGTTGTAGCAATTGATAAAATGAAAATCGATGATCCGGTTGGTGCTGTTGCAGTACACGGTGTAAATGGTTTCTTCGGAACATTGGCTGTAGGTCTGTTTGCAATCAATGGTGGCTTGTTTACTACAGGCGATGCGCATTTATTAGGTGTGCAGGCATTGGGTGTAACTGTAATTGCAGTGTGCTCTTTTGTTGTAACCTATGCAGTGTTTGTGATCCTGAAGAAAACAACGGGCATACGTTTGGGCGAGCGCGAAGAGCTAGCAGGTACGGATGCCGTAGAATTTGGTATTGAAGCATATACGACCATCGAATAATTTTATATAGATGAAAAAAATTGAAGCAATTGTAAAGCCTTCAAAGTTGAAAGCAATACAGGCAGGTTTAATAAAAGTAGGAATTCCATGTATGACCGTTGTACCTGTAAAAGGTGTTGGTTTGCAGCAGGGCTTTCCGGAAATTTACAGAGGTACAGAAAAATCAATTGTACTGTTATCGAAAGTAATGATCATCTGCGTAGTAAGCGATGAGAATCTGGAGAAGTGTATCGACGTGATTATAGAAACCGGTTCCGAAGGAAAAGTAGGAGATGGAAAGATCTTTGTTTACGATGTACTGGATGCAATTCGTATGCGTACAAGAACACGCGGCGATGATGCGATACGTTAGTGGTCAGTTGTCAGTAAACAGTGGTCAGTAGAAAAAGCCTCCGGAGAGTATTCTTTGGAGGCTTTTGTTTTGACATGAATTAGCACAGAGAAAGATGAGACCATTGATGTACAATTTGTTGATTTATAGATTATTTCTCATTTCGCGATTTGCGAAATGAGAAATAATCTTATATATTTGCTTCATGAGAAAGCATAACGGTATGCGTCCGCAGGATATACCTATTTTATTGAAAATTATTTCAATAGGGGAAGAACATTGGCAATTAACTGGATTGTCAAATGAATTGAGCATAAGCATTTCAGAAATTTCGGAATCACTTAATAGAAGCCAGTTAGCTGGACTAATTGATTACACAAAGAAAAGAGTGAATCGACAAAACCTAAGTGAATTTTTGGAGCATGGTATTCGGTATGTCTTTCCTCAACAACCAGGCTCAATGGTACGAGGAATTCCTACAGCGCATTCTCATGCATTTATGAAAGAAAAATTTATAAGTGAAATGAATTATGTTTGGCCTGATAACAAAGGCGAAGTTATGGGTTTGGCTATTGAACCATTTTACCCAAAACAGATTGAGGCAGTTAAAAAAAACAAAACATACTATAAATTATTAGCGTTGGTTGATGTGGTACGAGTAGGAAAAGTTAGGGAAGTGAAATATGCAGTAGAAGAATTAAAAAATATTATTTTACATGAGTCATCAAACAAACATATTGCGAATTAAGGTTGTTTCGAATGCGTTGGGAGCACTCAAACAAAAAATTGTTTTTGTTGGTGGTGCTACGATATCACTATATCCTGACAGAACAGTATTTGAAGTAAGACCTACAGACGATGTTGATGTACTAATTGAAATATTGAATTATAACGATAGATCAATTTTAGAAGAGAAACTACGTTCGATAGGTTTTACACACGATATAGAATCACATGTAATTTGTAGATATCGTATTCAAGGAATAATCGTTGACATTATGCCAACAGATGATGCATCTATTGGTTTTGGCAACAAGTGGTATCCTCAAGGTTTTAAAAATGCTATTGATTATATACTTGATGAAAGCTGTACGATACAAATATTGAGTGCACCATTTTTCATAGCAACAAAACTTGAAGCATTTAAGGGGCGCGGCAACAATGATGGCAGAACAAGTCAGGATTTTGAAGATATTATTTATGTATTAGAGAACAGAGAAAAAATCTGGAATGAATTGAATGAAACAGACACTGAACTTAAAGAATATTTAAAAAATGAGTTTCAAATTTTAATAAACAACCCATATATTTTTGAATGGATTGAATGCCATGTGGAAATAGGATCGCCTCCTGTGACATATGAAATTTTAGAACAACTAAGAAAGTTTATTGAAAAATAAATCCTCTATCCTTGGAGTTAGCAAAGCGCTCTATGGATTCATAAATGAAATAGAGTCTTTTACTCGACTTATTAAGTACAAATCAATAAATGGTTTTCATATATTTTATTTTATTCCAAAACCATAACAAATGGAAGTGCTAATCCCAGAAGTCCACTTAACAACATAGGAATACCCAGCATGAGATTTGTGTAACCGATATTCTTTTTGTGTACAAGGTTCATTTTGCGTGAATGCCTTAATCCCAAAATATTAAAAACCAATCCAACGATCGAAAGAGGAAAAATACTGAAAAGGAACACAAAGAAAAAGAATGCATCCGTTGCATGATATGTGTTGACATCAATAATCATGAATAGAATAAAAAGGAACGGAGACACATAACAGCATAATGCTGTTCGATAAAGTTTCGTTATTTTCTTAAGAGCCAATTCTTTTTCGTCCTTTTTATTTGTTTGCATAACACGGGTTATTTTTTAAAAAGTTCTTGCCGTTGCTGGTGTTTCTGCCAGAATGAATCGGTAATAGAGAACAACACAGACCACCAAAAACCTGCATACTCACCCCAACCGCTCTAACGCCTCTTCCACCGAACCAACGAAATTGATATGCCGATTCTTATTACTTTCAAAGATAAAATCGTTCAGGCTTTTGCTGTTGTAGGTTGAAAAATTTCCTACGATAGCGAGACGCATACGGTAGTTCGAAAACTTCTGAAGGATCTCACCTGCAATACCTGTTTTTAAATCGAAGAAAGCCGGTGTAATGGTTGCCTCATGCAGAATGATCGCATCGTAGTTCTGATAATACAGATCTGCCATAAGATTCAACGCATCTTCAATTTTTGAAATGATGATGCTATCAGAAGTTACTTCTGCGATTTTTGTGGTACGTGAGTTGTGTGGGTGGATTTTCATTTTGTCTGTAATTATCAATTAAATCCTCCAACATCTTTATATTTTTCGAGATTTAAAATTAACATATCATAAAAATCTATTTTATTAAATTGTACAGCTTTTGAATCTATATCGGAGATATTTGTTGCATAAAAATAATCATGACGACTATCTTGAGATACTTCGAATTTTAAAACTAAATTTTTAAATGATATATGATTAATACCGGCAAAACGTTCATTATAGACTAACGAAGGAAGCCCTATATGTACATATTTATTATAATTCCATTTTGTGTTTGATTGCAATTTATCTCTACATGATTTAAACTTTTGTGCCAATGAGTTTATATCAAGTGCATTGGATAGATATGAAAATAATGTGAAGTATAAAAAATAATTATAATCTTGTTTAGAATATTTTGTAATTGTATGAAATCTAACTGAAAGTACGTCTTTAGCATTCCATTTTTTTAATTTGATCAAATCCCTTAAGGTTATGCCTTCAGAATCAACCAAGTCACTTAGAACACAAGACAATAGGCCCACTGGATCATTTGCTTGGTTAAAATTTTTATCATTAATTAAAGTCATGCAAAATTGAGTTATCGCAGCTTTATTGTCATATTCAAAGTGTTTTGTACTATAATATTTATTGATGTATCCACCAAAATCCACTTTATCTCCATATCGATATGCAAAAGTATGTTTGATATTATTGTAATCTCCAACTATTATAATTTTATCAAACCCAAATTTATTTGTAGTCCCGTCATTAGTCCATCCAGGAGTATCAAAATGTGCAGCAAAAATATTTAATATTCTAAAAATATGGTCTGGATCCATTCTGTCTAGGTCTTCTATGATTAGAACATTGTCCTTATCACTGTCTATTTTTAATCGTTCTAGCAATTGACGAATTAACTGAGTGTAAAAATTATCTTCAAATATTGAACCTTCCTTCGCATAAAGTTCTTCAATAAAATCTTTGGTCTTTTGCTCATCACTAATTTTCATCTTTTTATGATATGCAGAAAATTCATTAAAGAGCTCTTTCAAATTATCATATATTTCATATGCATCTTTACCTATTTTCGGTATTAACTTGAGTAAAGGTGCTAATAATCTTATCGGATCATTCATTATAAATTGCTGCGCAGTTAGAGGATATGAAAATGATTCTTCATCAAATTTTACACCTGTCTTCAACAGCTTAAATAAAATTTCTGCTTTAATGTATTTGAATACATCTTCATTGTGTGAAATAGAGTAATTTACCGGAAATACTTTAAACACTTCATATTGATTACTATGTTGTTCAAAAAAATAATTTAAGAAAGTTGTTTTCCCTTGTCCGAATGGAGCAGAGAACAAAATTTTTACATTGTCTAATTGCTCAATGTGTCTTTTAAAATTTTCGAATGGATTACTGAGAGATACATCGTTATTTACTATTTGATAATGAACATGAATTTCTAAGTCTTCTTCCGAAACATTATTATATATCAATTCTAATGAGTCAAAGTCATTATTAAATATTACGGGCTTATTGACTTCATAAGTTAAGGCCCCAATATTTTTTAAATGATTTGAACCTATATATAATGATTCTTCATGTGAGTCATTGCTTTTACTATCTGATTTAAATACATCCACAGAAACACACCTAATAATTTCACTTATTGGAAATATATTTTCATAAGTGAATGAAGGTATTGATATTTTAATAATCTTAATAAATGGAGATTCAAAGTTAAATCGAATAGCTTCCCTAGAATTTTTCTTATTTAAGACAACAACATTTTTCATATTATTATATATTTTAATCTTCAAAAAAAAGAACGGCCCTGACTCACATCAAAACCGTTCTTTCTTTTGTCTTAGTACTCTGTTCTCTGTACTTAGTACTTAAGTCTAGCAACTAGTACCTAGAAACTATCTATCTCTCATACATCTTCTCAACCTGTCCGTGGCAGTTCTGCATGATGATCTTACGTTTCAGTTTCAAGGTTGGTGTCATCTCACCGCTCTCTATCGTAAATGGTCTCGACATTAAAATGAATTTCTTAACACGTTCGTACTGCGCAAAGTTTTCATTCATTTCGTCAAACTCTTTCTGGAACTTTTCGATTACCTGCTTGTTGCAAACCATTTCTTCGTTGGTTGTATACGGAATGCCTTTAAGTTCGCACCAGCTTTTCACATCTGCGAATGAAGGAACAACAATTGCAGAAGGAAATTTTTCACCTTCACCGATCACCATGATCTGTTCAATATAACGCGATTCTTTAAATTTATTTTCAACCAGCTGCGGTGCAATGTACTTACCGCCGGAGGTTTTAAACATTTCTTTTTTACGATCCGTAATTTTCAAATATTTATTTTCTATAAACTGACCGATGTCTCCCGTGTGGAACCAGCCTTCGCTATCGATTGCTTCAGCCGTTAAGTCCGGACGTTTATAATAGCCTTTCATGATGTGTGGTCCGCGTGTTAAGATCTCACCATCTTCGGCAATCTTCACTTCCACACCACCGATCAAAGGTCCAACGGTACTGATCCTGTTTTCATCCGGATTAAAACGGTTTACTGCTATTACCGGAGAAGTTTCTGTTAAGCCATATCCTTCCATCACCGGAATCTGTGCAGCCCAGAAAACACGTGCCAAACGAGGCTGCAATGCTGCACCGCCGGATACAACCACAATTACATTTCCGCCAAGCGCTTCACGCCACTTACTGAAAATGATTTTATTGGCAAGCTTTAATTGTATGTTATAAAAGAAGCCTCTATTTGTTTGCAGATCGTATTTCAAACCCAATTCAAGTGCCCAGTAGAAAAGAAATTTTTTGATGCCTGTAAGTTCAGCGCCTTTCGCTACAATTTTGTCGTAAACTTTTTCAAGCAAACGCGGCACCGTAACAAACATATGCGGCTTCACTTCTTTTAAATTATCACCAACGGTATCGGTGCTTTCAGCATAATAAATAGATACGCCTTGCGATAGATATAAATAGCACAACATACGTTCGTATACGTGGCACAAAGGCAAAAAACTCAATGCTCTGTGATTGTGATCAACCGGCATTAATGGAATTGCTGCCAATACATTGCTCAGGATATTATTATGCGTAAGCATAACACCTTTGGGTTTACCCGTTGTTCCGGAGGTATATATTAAGGTTAGCAGATCAGAGTTCAACACATTTGCTTTATAGGAATCCAACATGGTAGCGGATTCACCTTCTGCCAGCGCAGTTATTTCTTTCCAGCTTTTTGCACCTTTCACTTCAGTGAGTGTATATACTATTGGATTGGAAGCGGAACCTTGCACCGCTTCGTTTGCTTTTATATACAATGCTTCGTCATAAACAAAAACCATTTTAACATCCGCATCATCAAAAATATAGCGGTAATCTTCAATAGTCAATGTAGGATAAATAGGAACACTTACTGCACCGATCTGCTGAAGCCCCAGATCAATAAAATTCCATTCCGGCCTGTTAGGCGAAATAATAGCAACTTTATCATCTTTTTTCAGGCCTAGTTTGACAAAGCCAATACTCACTTTATCAATAATTTCTTGCACACGGGCAGAAGAATAGGTGATCCAGGTACCATTTTCCTTCGTTGCTAAAGCATCAGCCTTCGGATACTTAGCAATTTGCTGTGGAATTAAATCGAAGAGACGGGTCGCAGTCATGTAAGTTTCGGATTAGATAGTTAACGGTATAATGTGTATACGATAATGTGAATTAAAAAGATATCGTCTAAGGTATGAAACAAAACTGTATCTATATTGTATTTTAGGGCTTAAATTAACTATTTGTTCATGGCTGCCATAACTATTTTCGGAATTAAAAATTGCGATACCATGCAGAAAGCATTTCGCTGGTTGGATTCAAAAAAGGTTCCATATACTTTTCACGATTTTAAAAAGGGGAACTTAACAGCAGAGGATGTGCAGTTTTGGCTAAAGGATCTGAGTATCGAAGAAGTTGTAAATAAGAAAGGCACTACCTGGAGAAAATTAACGGAAGAAGAAAAAAATTCCATTTCTGACCCTAAAAAGGCAATTGAACTCATTTTGAAAAACCCTTCTGTTGTAAAACGCCCTTTGGTTCAAATGGGTAAAAAGCATGTTGCAGGGTTTATTCCTGAGCAATGGGATATCTTCTTTTCTTAAGAATTCAGCCATTGCTTGAAATATTTATATAATTTGTTGAAATAGCTAAACTTTATTCGGGGTCCTGCGTTAATGTAAGAAATTACAGAAAAAGCTATGGAACCCAATATGACAGCAGACTTGATTTACAGCCTTGTCCTTAAATTAAAAGGAGATGGCTTAAATGATGCTGAAATAAAAAAAGCACTGGTTAATAGCGTTATGGGTGAACATAATTTGATCCTATCGCTAAATAAAGAGGCCGTTTTTTTAAATAAAAAGAATAAATCACGTTTCAAAAAAAGATCTATAGCTTATTCAGTTTTGGGCGTTACTGCTATTTTCCTTGTTTTATTTCCATTTTTATCTGAAAAAGCAGCACATTTCACTTTTTTGATATTAGCACTGTGTGTTTCAACGTTTTTGATTTTTAAGCTTCGCAGGTTGTTTTCATAACTTTTCCTGTTCTTCAAATTTTTTTAAGAAAAACGTATATTTTTATTATGAGTGCATAACATTTTATTGAATTTTTCCGTTGAATAATTGTATGAAACCTAAAGAAACCGTTTGCTTCAACATTAAATATTCCTGGCATGCTATTTCCAGAATGTATAATGAGCGTGCGTCGAAATATGGCACTACAGCTGCGGTGGGCTTTATTTTATTGAATATTGATGCCGATAAAGGCACACCCGCAACACACATCGGACCTGCTTTGGGGATGGAAGCAACCAGCCTTTCACGTGTATTCAATACTATGGAACAGGATGGATTGATCGAACGCAGAAATGATAATACCGACAAAAGAAAAGTAACTATTTTTCTTACTAAACTTGGTAAGGAGAAAAGACAGATAGCAAAAGATTTTGTGTTGGATTTTAACAGCAAGGTCAGAGAACAGATTCCCGAATCAAAATTGGATACGTTCTTCGAAGTGCTGCATGAAATTCAATCCATCATAGAAAATAAAAATACATCGCTAACCTAATAACCTTCATTTTAAAATGAGCCATCGAAAAATTCGCAAAGTTGCAGTGTTGGGTTCCGGCGTAATGGGGTCTCGAATTGCATGCCATTTTGCAAACATTGGTCTGGAAGTATTACTTCTGGACATTGTTCCGAAAGAACCGAATGATGCTGAGAAAGCAAAAGGTCTTACACTTGAAAGCAAAGCTGTTCGAAACCGCATAGTGAACGATGCGTTGATGGCTTCGTTAAAATCAAATCCTGCACCCTTATATGATGCTGCTTTTGCATCGCGTATTACTACAGGAAATTTTGATGACAACATGAAAGATATTGCTTCATTCGACTGGATCGTTGAAGCAGTTGTTGAAAATTTAGATATCAAGAAAAAAGTTTACGAACAGGTTGAATCCTTCCGTAAGCCTGGCACACTTGTAACATCAAACACATCGGGTATTCCAATGCATTTGATGTCTGAAGGAAGAAGCGAAGATTTCCAGAAACACTTCTGCGGCGTGCACTTTTTCAATCCGCCGCGCTACATGCGTTTATTAGAGATCATCCCCGGACCGAAAACAAGTACGGAGATCATTGATTTCTTAATGTTATACGGCGATCTGTATTTAGGAAAAACTACCGTACTGTGTAAAGACACTCCGGGTTTCATAGCTAATCGTATCGGTATTTATGGTATCATGGAATCGCTTCATACGATCATTGAACTTGGTTTAACGGTTGAAGAAGTAGATAAATTAACCGGTCCGGTAATCGGTCGTCCAAAGTCTGCAACCTTCCGTACGCTTGACGTGGTAGGTATTGACACGGTTATTAAAGTTGCAAATGGTTTAGGAGCAGGTGCTCCGAATGACGAAGCAAAAGACATGTTTGTTCTTCCTGAAATTTTGAAAAAAATTGACGAGAACAAATGGTATGGCGATAAATCACAACAAGGTTTTTATAAGAAAACCAAAAACGCTGCTGGCCAAACGGAAATTCTTTCATTGAATTTAAATTCATTGGAATACGGTACGCAGCAGAAAGTAAAGTTTGCCGCACTTGAGCAGACAAAAACAATTGAAGATTTAAAACCTCGTTTTTCTGTTTTAATAAAATCAGGAGATAAGGCCGGACAGTTTTATAGAAGAACATTCTTAGGTCTTTTCAAATACGTTTCAAACCGTATTCCTGAAATCTCTGACGAACTATATCGTATTGATGATGCGATGCGTACCGGTTTCGGCTGGGAACTTGGTCCGTTTGAAACATGGGATGCTGTTGGCGTAGCCAAGGCTGTGAAACTGATGGAAGAAGATGGCCGCAAGCCAGCGCAGTGGGTGTATGAAATGTTGGAAGCAGGAAACACAAGCTTCTACAAATCAGAAAACGGAAAACGTTTATACTATGACATTCCAAGCAAGTCATACAAAGTAATTCCGGGTACCGAATCATTTATTATTTTAGATACACTTCGTGCAAACAAACCGGTATTTAAAAATGCAGGTGCAACCTTGCACGACATTGGCGATGGAATTGTAAACCTTGAGTTCCATACAAAAATGAATACGCTGGGAGGTGAGGTAGTAGATGCGATCAACCGTTCCATTGGTATTGCAGAAAAAGATTTCCGCGGAATTGTTATCGGTAACGACGGTGCAAACTTCTCAGCTGGTGCAAACCTTGCATTGGTATTGATGTACGCGATCGAGCAGGAATACGATGAAATTGATTTTATGATCCGCGCGTTCCAGAACACGATGATGCGTGCGCGTTACTCATCAATTCCGGTAGTAGTAGCACCTCACAACTTAACACTTGGCGGTGGCTGCGAAATGACACTGCATGCCGATCACGTACAGGCATTTGCAGAAACCTATATCGGTCTGGTAGAATTTGGTGTAGGTTTAATTCCTGCAGGCGGCGGCACAAAAGAATTTACACTTCGTGTAAGCGATTCATTTGAAGACGGCGATATCCAGGTAAACAATCTTAAGAATATGTACATGCACATTGCAACTGCCAAAGTTGCAACATCTGCGGAAGAAGCAAGAAGCATGGGTATCCTTCGTAAGAGCGATGGCATCACGTTAAACAGAAGCCGTTTGATCGCAGATGCAAAAGCTGCAGCGATCAATTTGGCAGAAGCAGGTTACACGCAGCCGAAACAACGTAAAGACATTAAAGTACTTGGACAATCTGCTTTAGGTATGTTCTATGCCGGTGCAAACTCAATGGTTTCAGGTAAGTATATGTCAGAGCACGATCGTAAGATCTCTGAAAAGCTTGCATATATTATGTGCGGTGGTGACTTGTCTGCACCGACATTGGTATCAGAGCAATATCTGTTAGATCTTGAACGCGAAGCGTTCTTATCATTAACTGGTGAAAAGAAGACACTTGAGCGTATCCAGAGCATATTAACAAGCGGACGTCCGTTGAGAAACTGACAAGTATAGAGTACTAAGTACGGAGTACGGAGTACAAAACAGGAAGATTTAGTTTTCGGGGGATTACTAAACTAGATTCGAAATAATACTTTCTAACAGCAATGCATAAATACAAAGAATTAAAAGTTTGGCAAAAGTCAATGAATATTACTGCAGAAATATATAAAATAACAGAAATTCTTCCCGAAAAGGAAAAATTCAATCTGACTTCGCAAATACGAAGATCTGCAGTCTCAATACCTTCAAATATTGCTGAGGGTGCTGGTCGTAATTCAAAAAAAGACTTTTCTCATTTCTTAAGCATTGCTCTTGGATCTTCTTTTGAATTGGAAACACAAGTAATACTAACTGAAAAATTAAATTATTTAAATAAAGAACAAATTGAACAATTATTAAGTCAGCTTATAGAAATACAGAGTATGATTTTTAGGATTAAAAAAATCGTTAGAATGAATACTTTGTACTCTGTACTCCGTACTTAGTACTAAATACTAAAAGCCATGAAATCACAAGAAGTATATATAGTAGCAGCATATAGAAGTGCGGTAGGTAAAGCACCACGCGGACTATTCCGTTTTTACCGTGCAGATGATCTGGGTGCAGATGTTGTAAAACATCTGGTTGCTTCCGTTCCTGCATTGGACAAAGATCGTATCGACGATGTAATTGTTGGTAACGCTACACCTGAAGCAGAACAAGGATTGAACATCGGTAGAATGATCTCACTGATGGGCTTGGATACGGTAAAAGTTCCGGGCATGACAGTGAACCGTTATTGTTCTTCCGGTTTGGAAACGATCGCCATTGCGGATGCAAAAATTCGTGCCGGCTACGCCGACTGTATCATAGCAGGTGGTGTTGAAACAATGAGCCCGATCCCGTTCGGTGGCTGGAAAACGGTTCCGAATTATGAGCTTACGAAGAAACATGCAGATTACTACTGGGGCATGGGCTTAACAGCCGAAGCAGTAGCTGCGCAATACAATATCTCCAGAGAAGATCAGGATTTATTTTCATACAACTCACATCAGAAAGCAGTAGCAGCCATTAAAAAACGGTCACTTGCAGGATGGTATTGTTCCGATCACGATCAAGGAAACATACCTGGATGAAAAAGAGAAAAAGAAAACAAAAGAGTATCAGGTAACAATGGATGAAGGTCCGCGTGCAGATACAAGCATTGCCGCATTAGCGAAACTTCGCCCCGTATTTGCAAACGGCGGATCGGTAACAGCAGGTAACTCTTCTCAAACATCCGATGGTGCAGCATTTGTGTTGTTGATGTCTGAAAAAATGGTGAAAGAATTAAATCTTAAACCGATCGCTCGCTTGGTATCTTACGCTGTTGCAGGTGTTGAACCACGCATCATGGGTATTGGTCCGGTGGATGCAATTCCGAAGGCATTAAAACTTGCAGACCTGAAACAGAACGATATCAATTTAATAGAATTGAACGAAGCGTTTGCTGCTCAGTCATTAGCTGTTATTCGTACGCTCGGCTTAGATGAATCTAAGATCAATGTAAACGGCGGCGCCATTGCATTAGGTCACCCGCTGGGTTGTACCGGTGCTAAGTTGTCTGTACAGATCTTTAACGAACTGAAACGTACCAATCAGAAATACGGCATGGTTACCATGTGCGTAGGTTCAGGACAAGGTGCAGCAGGTATCTTCGAGATGTTGTAAGGGTATTTAGTACTAAGTACAGAGTACGGAGTACTAAATGCAATGAATAAAGTGTAGCACTTAATTCTAATTAGGCTCAACATAATAAGAGGTAGAGAAATCAGATTAAAATTATCATATACTTAGTACTTAGTACTTAGTACTCCGTACTTATCAAAACAAGATTATCACTAACATTAACAAAATAGGAACCATATGTCAGCATCAACCACCAACACAGACAAGCGCTTTAAAGGAGGCGAGTACATCATTCGCGAACAGGAAGCATCCAGCATTTTCATCCCGGAACAGTTTGATGAAGAGCAACGCATGATGGCTGATATGGCCAGAGATTTTTTTAGCAACAGAAGTACATCCCATTCTGGATCGCATCGATGCACAGGAACCGGGCTTAATGGAAAAACTTCTTGAGAAAGCCGGCGAACTTGGTTTGCTTGCCACATCCATTCCTGAGCAATATGAAGGTTTCGGAAAAGATTTTAATACATCTCTTTTAATGACTGAGATTGTTGGTGCAGGACACTCGTTTGCTGTTGCACTTGCAGCACATACAGGTATTGGCACCTTGCCAATCTTATATTTCGGTACAGAAGAACAAAAGAAAAAATATTTGCCTAAGCTGGCAAGCGGACAATGGAAGGCAAGTTATTGCTTAACAGAACCGGGTTCCGGTTCGGATGCATTAGCTGCAAAAACAAAAGCGGTGCTTTCTGCAGACGGCAGTCATTATATCCTGAACGGACAAAAAATGTGGATCACGAACGCAGGTTTTGCAGACACATTTATTGTGTTTGCTCAAATCGACGGCGATAAATTCACAGGCTTTATTGTTGAGAAAGGCGAAGGTGTTTCTCTTGGTAACGAAGAGCACAAAATGGGTATCAAAGGTTCTTCTACCCGTCAGGTTTTCTTTAACGATTGCAAAGTACCGAAAGAAAATATCTTAGGTGAAATTGGCAAAGGACATTTGATTGCGTTCAACATTTTAAATATTGGCCGTATTAAATTGGCTGCTGCTGCATTGGGTGGATCTACACGTGTGAGTACGTTGTCTATTCAATACGCAAAAGAACGTATTCAATTCAAACAACCGATCGCTAACTTCGGTGCGATTCAATATAAATTAGCTGAACAAGCAATCAGAATATATACGGTTCAATCTGCTATGTATCGTGCCGGACAAGGCATCAACGAAGCGGAAGAGGAATTGGTAAAACAAGGCAAGACCTACGAAGAAGCATTGTTGGCTGCTGCGCAGGAATATGCAATTGAGTGTGCGATGTTAAAAGTTGCAGGTTCTGAAACATTGGATTATGTAAGTGATGAAGGTGTTCAGATCTTAGGTGGTTATGGTTTCTCTGCAGATTATCCGAAGGACCGTTTCATACAGAGATTCACGTATCAACCGTATCTTCGAAGGTAACAAACGAGATCAACCGTATGCTTACAATGGACATGTTCCTGAAGAAAGCAATGAAAGGCGAACTTGATCTGATGGTGTCCGGCAATGGCTGTACAGAAAGAGTTGATGGCAATTCCTGATTTCGGTGCGGAAGAGGAAGGTCTGTTTGCTGATGAGAAAAAGGCGATCCGGAACATGAAGAAAGCATTGCTGATGCTTTCAGGTGCTGCTGCGCAGAAGTATATGGACAAACTTGCTACAGAGCAGGAGATCTTAATGAACTTAGCAGATATTGCTATTGACATTTATGTTGCAGAATCTACGTTACTTCGTACAGAAAAATTTTTCTATCAAAGGTGAAGATGCTGCAAAAGGTCAGATCGATATGACAAAGGTAAATATATTTGATGCTGCCCGATCGTATCAACATTGCAGGTAAGAATGCGATCAACTCTATGTCAGACGGTGATATGCAACGTATGATGTTGATGGGCTTGAAACGCTTTACAAAAGTGGCTCCGCTAAATACAAGAGACGCAAGAAGAAGAATTGCCACACAGTTGATCGAAGCAAATCAGTATTGTTTCTGATTTTGAAAGTGTATTAAACAAAAAAAAGAAGGGTGCCTATTAAGCGCCCTTCTTTTTTTGTTTAATACTGTATACAATTCCTGCGATCAGTCCAAACAAGCCGCCTAGGTAACTAAAGTTGTGCATAGATCCGACAGCAATAAAATTTTTGGTGTCGATTAAATTCGAAGGCAACCACCAATCCACTCCTGTATGTGCTAGATAGAATCTGCCAAATGCCAGTCCGATCAAACCCGTTCCGAATGTGATAAGAACGGTTAGCAGCATTGCTCGAAACGTTATGCGAAACATCGTGCGTGCGTCTGCATGTATAAGTCCGACGAAACCTAAAATTATTCCAATCAATAAGCCCATCCACCAGGTTGCAATAATGCCAACCAAAGCTACATACAAACGAGGGTTCGGCAAGAGCGCTTCATCACCTAAAGTTGCGAGGCCAGAATGGTAAAACTTAAACCGGGTATAAATATTCTGGAGAAATTGTATAGGTGATCTGATCGTGTAGAACCCCGTAAATGCTGGCAAGCACGATGGCAGAAAGCAATAGTCCGATGAAAGAATAAAATCTCTTCATTAACAATATTTTTATCGGCAATACTTATTCATAAGCTCATCTACTTCTTTTCGATCTGCTTCATGACCACCAAGAAAATCGGCATAGCCCAGATCTTTTGCTTTTTGAAGTTCCATGCAAGCCAGGTCATATTTTTTAAGCTGAATATATATAAGTGCACTGTGTTTATATACATACGGATTTTTGTTGTTAAGCAATTTCGATTGCTCTACATCCTCCCGTGCTTTCTCAAGGTTCCTGATTTAAAATAAGCAAGAGCTCGATTATTAAAAGCATAGGCATTGTTTTTATCAATGGCAATCGCAACATCCAGATGTGGCTAATGCATCAGAGTATTTTTTCAGTTTGATCTCATTGTAACCTAATGTTGAATACAAGTCGCTTGAGTGATTGTATTCTTTAGCTTAAGCAACATTTGTACAGCTTTGGAAGGTTTATTTTGTTTTGAATAAATCCTTCCATACATCCAGAATGCTCCGCCCCCGGATATATGTATAATCCTTATTTTCCTCGGAAACTTTTAGTGCAATTTCAAAATCTGCTTTTGCGGCTTTAAAATTAGCCAGTTAATAATAACTGAAGCCTCTTTTAAAAAAGATGTAACTGCACTCAGCTATTTCTTTAGATTCTATCAGTTCAGTATAAAGTACAATTGCATTCTGATAATTTTTTAACTCAAAAGCATTTTCTGCCTCTGTTAATTGGGATTTTCTTCCGCATGTGTATGAAGAGACAAAGCACATGCAAAAAATAACAAAAGGAAATATTTCATGAAAAAACGATTTAACGGATAATTTGTAAGGCATAAGACAACTATCTCAAATATAAATATTTTGCACAGATTTTCTTCAGTTTTCCTTCTGATATGCTACAGTATTATTGTGTTACTTATACTAAATAAAACGCAAAAAATTATGAGAACGAACAGATTCATTAAAAAATCAGCAATTGCTATAATCGCGTAAGTATGCTATTTATGGCTTTCGCATCAAGAGCTAACAGCTTGTCTCACTCCCATAAAAAAAATCACACAGAAGAATTCCATAAAGCATTAGAAGAAAAAGGTTATACTCATATAGCGGATTTCAGCGTGACTAAAAGTGATGTACATGAAGCAAAATACTTTGTAAATTTTGTTAATGAGGGTCATGTGTATGATGCGTATTTTACTAAAAAGGAGAGTTGATTGAAATATATGAAGTTGCTAAGATGTAAATACTCCTTTGAGCATTTAAAATAAAAAGCCCCCTGATGATAGCT